>CAJVPT010005892.1:0-11645 GCA_910592055.1 Acaulospora colombiana
GAGGCAGATGGTTATATGATCATCATCAACATGTTGACAAAGAGGAACAAAATCTGTATTATATAGATTTATATTCTATTAGATAGTTATAGATGCAAGAAAGTACAAGAAATTTAATAAGTTATATTAGTGAAAAACATAAGCAAGGCTTTCACACAATTTTAATAGGTGACTTTAATATAGTATACAATCTATCAGAGAATAGAGCATCCTCATCTAGAGCATATTTCAGATCCTTATGACAATATGAAATTCCTCTATTTAACTTTCTGAACGAATGGGATTTTTTAGATATACAGACAATATACAGACAATATAGAAAGAAAAAGACAAAACTTCTACAAGACAAGATGCCACAAGCAGTAGCAAAATAGATTTTATTTGGATGTCTTAGAGCTTGGCAAAATACATAATTCTACGATTCAATAATCAAGATATAAAAGAAATTACTGAAAGTAATTACATTATGCTGTTAGTAACCCTACATGATAATAAACTATTCACAAGAAACAAGACCATTAAATACTGCACAACATTCAAAATATGAAGGATTGATCTAAAAGGAATATCTCCTGAACAATGGCAAGCCTTTTGAGAAAGCTTGAACCATAAACTAAAAACATTCTTGGAGCCTATGCTCAATGAAGAACCTAATGAAGATGAAAGAGAACTATTAGCAAATAAAATCTGAAAAACCTTTGAAGATCTAATTTGTAGGATAGCTTTTAACAAATTAGAAATCAAAAAACTGATATCAAATAAGGAGAAATGATACAAATACAGTCCAGAATTTATGCAATACAGAAGAGCTCTTCAATTAAAAACAGTTTTTAAGAAAGCAGAGGCATCAAATGAAATAACAAAGGTGTAGAAACTCAGTGTGGCTATTGAAAAACATAATGCCACCCATGATCTACATCATCAGATAGAAAACTATTGCATCTAATACACATTTTCAATATTCCCTGAACACTCTTGAAAAAAAATATCCAAGATGCAATAGAAGGGCTCAAGTTTATAAGTCAAAACTTAGAAGCCAAAAAAGTAAAAGAGAAGATCAAATCAGCTTTAGAACTAAGATATAATGATTTCAAACACAATTAAAAGAAAATAGTAAACTCACTAACAAACAAAGAAAGAAGCAAAATAGTACTTGATCAGGTCAAAGTCAAACAAGATAGTATGGAATATATAATAATAAACAAAAGAGAAATTGAAAAAGAAATAAGAAGATACCATCAAAAGGTCTTCAAAAAGTGAGACACCAACTTTGCCAATCTTATTGAAGAGTAGAAAAAGGAATATAATTCCAAGCAGTACATCCAAGATACATGGTATAATGATCTTCTAGAACCAATCATATATGAAGAACTGGAAGAAACTTTCTATGTGCTTCCAAATAACAAAGTCCTAGGAAAATCCCAGATTAGCTATGAAATGCTAAAGAAATTGAGTCAAGAAGGAAAAGAATACCTGCGAAGGATGCTGAATACCTTCTTAAGATAAGAAGTTACACCTGTATATTGAAAACAAAGCCATATATATTCAATAGCTAAATCAAAACTATAGGAGTGTGAATTGGCAAATACAAGACCAATCGTACTACTGGAAGTTATCAGAAAGTACTTTACCAAAATTTTAACCACTAGAATGGAAAACATTTACAAGATCAATAATATTCTTAGGAATCCTAACTATACAGGATTGTCAGGAGAGAGTATAGCAGAACCTATTCAAATTCTCAACAACATCAGTGAAGATGCAAGAGAAAATAAAAAAAGAGCTGTGAATACTCTTTCAAGACACAGCCAAGGCATATAATACCATTAGCTTGGAAATACTAATCAAAGCAATGGAAAGGATCAAGGCACCCAAAGGTTTTATTATGATCATAATGAGCATGTTTCAAAATAGGGAGTTCAAAGTAATATTTGAGAATGACCTCACAAAATCAATAAGAGTAGGAGATAGAATAGATCAAGAAGAAACTATCTCACCACTGATATGAAGAATTTTCTATGACCCTTTGCTGTACAAAATCCAAGAAGACATAGAACAGGGATATAAAATGAAAGTCTTATGGAACCCTGATCTAAATAATATCACCACTAAGAAGCTAGAATCAAAACATCTAGCCATAACTTTTATGGATGATACCACATAGATAGCAAGGTCCAAAAAAGATGTAAAAAAGATCCTAGAAATAGCAAGAATCTTTTATAAAGAAAATGATTCTCAGATCAACAGCAACAAGTCAGTTTTTATTACTATCAATAATTCTAACCACTATTCAGAAGAAGTTTATACAGAAATTAACAAAGATATGATTAGAGAGTTAGATAGAAAAGAGCAAGCAAGATTCCTGGGAATATGAACAGGCAACCAAAAAACTGCAATTAAACTCAAAGAAAGAGTCTTAAAAGAAATCAATATTGTTACGAGAGTTCTCAAAAACAAAAAAATAACTGATAAGCAAGTTCTTTATATATTAAATAGAGTATTGATTCTGAGAATAGAATTTAGAATACATCATAGCATATTGTTCTGGAAATATGCAATAACTTGATAGCAGCATACCATAAGCTCTTCAAGAACAATGTAGCCTTATGTAGATCCATTTCCAACAGTGTGATTTATCATCTGAAGATACACAATCTTAAAAGTATATGGATACTCCAAAAAAAAAGTCAAATAACTGGACTCTATAATAGAATAAATGATCAGGGTCCAGCAGGACTTACAACAATTATCAAGTTGAAACAAGCACAGATTAAGCACTGGGAGCCCCACAATCTCCTCTTATGTGAATCCCTAGATTACCTCGATGATAAAAAAAATTTCACATTACAAGTTCTAAAGTTAACTAAAGACTTGGAACTAACTTTCCAGAGCTAGAAGTGGAATGATATTTTCGAGTGGACCAAAGGCAATAATTCAATTCAAGAATATCTAACAGTAGAAGAATATAGAAAAGCAATATCATCTTTGTGAAATAACAGGTTAATATACTGTATATAGACCAACTGTTAAACCAAAACCTCACAAAGTTTAGAAAGTGGCGAATGATTCAACTTATTCAGCATACTAGTAAAGGTCCTATCCCAGGATGGTATAATATCCTACAAAGAACTATAACTAAAGAAAGTATAAAAGCCTTACATTACTTTGGAAAAAGGGATGGAAAAAAAAGTGGTTATCAAAATGCACTAAACCTGAACCTGGCAGAGATAAACGAAAGAAAATCTGGATAGTTACCTAGAATAAGAATTAACAAATAGTATGGGGAAACCTGATTCAGAAGAATAGCCAAGATACTGTGATAATTCATCATTTCAACTATCAAGAAACAGAAGATGACCTAGAAACAGTTCTTACTAAATGCACAAAATGTTCACTAAACAATAGAAATGGAAATAAATATAATATAGAAATAGAATCTAATTTGGTCTATACTATACCATTCTTAAACCATCAAAAAAAATACTAGAAGAACACAATCACTAAAAGTTTATTGCTCCCTATTGGAACTAGATAGTATAATGATTAAGAGTATAGTTCCAGAAACTCAAGATCCAACAAATGACCAAATTAAAAAAATAGAACAAGTATTAATAGAAAATTGGGAACAAGAAATACTCAGAGACAATGTTAAGCAATGAATATATCAAGATCATCTACTTGAAATTCTTCAGTGCAATCAAGGATTACAGGAGAAGTTGACCTTCTACTTCGATGGATCTTTAATCGACCATAGAAATGAGAATGCAAAAATGAATGCAGGATGGATACAAACAGAAGAAGCTGGAAAAGAAAGTAAATTTCAAACAGAAGTTAAAAACTGGTTCTCATACACAAGGGCAGAACTGGTGGCACTGGTTACAATAGCTTTAGTAGCTCTAATAGATAGTACTGTTGAGATTTTCACAGATAGTTAAGTTTGCATCTCTAATAGAAAAAGCTAGAGAAAAAAGATCCAAAGATAACATACAGAAGATGGCTAAAAAAAAAAATTGGTTATTATAAGTGAGAATACTAGATTTTGTAAAGAAAAAACATATCCAACTAACTTTGACCAAGGTTAAAGTCCACTCTAATGATTCATGGAATGAAGAAGCAGACTGACTGGTCAAATAGGCATTAAAGCTACCAACAATAGAATGAAAGAGTCTCAAATCAAGCAAGATACCCATAGAAACTATGTGTCAAGAAGAAGTAATAGACAGTTCAATACAACAGTTCATCAAATAAATTAATAAAAGATCAATGGCTCTATCATGAACATAGCAATACAAAACAGAGACAAAATGGCATCACCAAGTTCACAAGCATCAAACCTACTTATGGGATCTGATATGAGATAGATTAAAAGATGGAAATATATGAAATATCTTCTTCAAAAGCTTACAGAGAAAAAATTTCCTGGTTAAATTGATCAATGATGAACTACCTATCTTAAGCAAGCTAGTAATAAGAAAACCAGACCTATATAAGCAAGCAAGACGTATAGCATGTAATCAACATCAAGAAACAATAGAACACTTATTGAATGCTCTGGTTATAAGATTGAGATCCTAGTAGTATGGCAAAAAGGATCTAAGACTTTTTTTAAAGAATTTAACAAGTTGTATCAAGAATGTAAGAGAGAAGCAGATGAAAAAATAATATAACTAGCAGTTGACAATAGAAGAGAAAAAGATGAATTAGATAATTGGGCCTTCAGACTAATAGAATCAGCCTTGCAAACTAGTTCAAGCACCCTTAACTTTTGTGCAAGATTAGTAAAAAGTAATGCAATCAAAGAAACTGTTAACCTAAACTGTTATAGAAAGAAGCTAGGAACAATGGCAAAAAAATGGATTCTAAAAGTACAAAAGAAGATTTACAACCAGATCCAAAAGCAAGTCTGAAATGTGAGATGTGAAAAGATCATTGAATAGGAACAAGAACTAAGAATTGATAGAAGAGCAAAATATAAGAAGGCACAGAAAGTAAGAAGGCAAGATCCACAAATAATCCTAGTTACAAAAACATAATACAAAGAGAAGAAGTAAAAGAGAGTGAAAACAAAAACCTTATAGAAATTATAAGAAATGAGATTAAATATGGGATGAAGTGATTGGGTTTTAATCCTTGTCAGAACATCATGCAGTGATCTGCAGTAGTGACCTGCAGATGATGATGTTAGAAGTTGGAAGAGTTTCTATCTGAACTACTAACGGAACAATAAATCACTCCCGAAGTTGCACTTAGAGTTTCAGATAAATATAAGACTTTGATGAATGAGTTAGTTAGAGATTTAATTTTAGTGACATATATATAATATTTAGCTTACAATTGTTTAATAAAGCATATATAACTAGCTTGACAGAGAGTTATAATAAAAAAAATAATAATAATTTGTCAATATTTTTAAATTTAATCAAATTTGACAATAATTAAATTGCTAATAATATAATTTTAACTAGTATTATACTTATGTATTTTAATAATATTAGTGATAATTAAAAGAATTGATTAATATCTAATTCCTATTTTACTTTTTTAATTGAGTTAACCTAAAAATCAAGTTTTATAAAATTAATAAAATATAAGTAATAAATTTTTAAGCAATAAAAAATTTGTTATTTATTCAAACTAAGATCTTTCTTCTCATTATTTTGATTAGGCAAAATTTAAAACTAAGATTTTTTTTATATCTTAATTAGGTAATAAAATTAAATAGTCTCTAATTTATATTAAGCTTTAACTTATTAATTATAGTTAAAAATACATATTTTTCAAAAATTATTAAAAGATATCATAATTAATAAGAATTTCTATTACAGATCAAAATCCTTTTACTATTATAAAATTAAAAAATCTGATTTTTTTAAGTAATAGAAGATATTTATCAATAAAAAAATTTTTTAATTAAGTATAGCTATTAAAAAATATTATATTAAAACAATATAATTTAATTTTTATTGAATTATATAAAAACTTGAGATTTATTAAAATTTATCTATCTATTATTGTATATGTGAATACAAAATAATTATTCAAAAAGAGCTGGGATTAAGTGTATTATTGAAAGTAAAGATTCCTATTATGTGATAAGTTTTCTCAAATAATACACAAAAAGAAAATCAAGATCAAGAATAAATAAGTTTTTCAGATGATTAGGGGAAAAAAAGATATTTCAATCAAGTATTTTTTATTAAGAAAAGGTTTTGTAAAATAAGTTTTTGAAAGAAGTTGAAAAATATTATTTTTATTTTTTATTTTTTATTTTCTTATAATGACTTGTGCATTTTTAGATATCCTTTTCCCCTTTATTTCAACCCATCCTTTTATAGTTTCTTGTATTTCAATAGCTTGATAGAATATTTGATAGTAACAACCTGTTGGAAATGATGTAATGAACTAATTACACACCTGTACTTAATCCTAAGAGAAATACATTTAGGGAAGCTATTTGTATTATTAATTGATAAAAACAATAGTAGAAAAAATAAGAAAAACAGTAAATCATGAATAGTATTTTCATTAAATTAAATAAATTATATTTCAAAATTTTTTACAAAAACGTATACATTATCATAGAATGGGAGTTTCAATAACTTCTTTATTAAGTAATTTCTATTATCCAAAAATTCTAATAAAATTATTAAAAAGATATACATATTAGTAGGAATTACGTATATAGTATTTTATAGGATTTGTGAGATGATATATGGGTAAATCGATAGAAAAACATGATCCAATTATTAAGTTTAAACGATGTTCAAAAAGAAAACGCCACATATATCCATTCTAACACAACCAGTCTCTTGAGTGGATTCCCTTCTCCAATCCGCATCTCCTAATTATTAGATTAAAAATACATTAATTGGGGTGATCAATATCCCGCTGCATATCCTGTCTTTCTGAAATCACTTGCGGCTATTTAATGACAGACAAACAAATAAATAATAGGTTATTAATATCAAGTGGCGAATCATATAGTCATAAATGACACCTAAAATCATACCATGAATAGTTCCATTCCTAAATTTTCTAACAGCTTGCACTTGACATGATAAGGATCTATCTTGTATATTATGCAATTGTATCTAAAAGAATTCGAATAGAATTGAATACAAGTATGCCAAGAAGCAGTCAAACAATAATAATACTTACAAGATGACCGATATCCAACAGGGAATTTATCAAATCATACTTAAATCCACTTTCCATTCCCAACTAAATTAACATTCTTTAGTTTCTTGGGAAACATACGAATATAACAAAAGTAATACTCCAACCGATCGACTCACCACATTGGGTAACAATTGCTGATGCACTCTGGGATAGTTTATAGCTTGCAAAATATTCATATCAAAATCGTACACATGTACCAGAACCTTTTAAACAAATAGATGTCAGGTACTCGAATTCTAATTTTCAGTATTATTAACATTGTAAAGCATTCGTTACCTGTAATACAGCGGTGAGAATACGTGTACCGCCGCTACCGCCAAGTGCTAATTCAAATTTTCCATCTCTCTCTACAATTGTGGGTACAGTCGATGATAGTGGTCGCTTCCCAGGTGCTGCAAAAAACCATTAGCGGCAAATAATCAATCAATTATAAAATTTTCCATTGATTCTGCGCAAAAAGGGAGTTATAACATACCAACAAAATTATACGGAGAGGGCCATAATCCAAATGCATTTGGTAAACCGGGTATTGAAAAATCATTCATCTCGTCGTTCAAGATAATACCGGTGATCGGGTCCATCACTTGCGCCCCCCAAATTAGATTGACCTGATTAAAAGCAAGGAGTTCTGATTGTTGAATTTTTTTTTTTTCTTTTTTTTTTTGAAACAGAAAAACTTACTGTTGAAGTAAAAGACACGGACATCTCCGATTTGTCCACTGCCGATATATGCGTGGTACCATGATCCTCGATGGAATCGAAAACCGGGTGGTAGTATTCTGGACCGAATGTATGTTCCTATTTTCGGTACAAAACCAATTAAATTTAAAATTTATAATTTATGCGCACATTTATAAGATATCAATTGAATCATGAGGGTAACTTGAAAGATGGAAATAAAGACTTACGTCGGATATGTTTCTCCTCACAATGGACGCATACTTCCTCGATATGATTTCCTTCACACGTCGATCATGTTCTATTTTGTCGTCAAACTTTGGAAGGAATCGTTTTTTTTTTTTTTTAGAATGTTATTAATAAGAATTGTATATAAAATTTATCCTTAAATTAACAAACACTTACATATTCGGGATCACCTAATTCGGTACGTCGCGCGAATCCAACTTTATTAGGCAGAAAGAGTTGATTAATATAAAAAGGCTTTTGTATATATACGTTATCATTTATCCGTCACGAAGATCCTATAACTCACATTTAATAGTTTCGACAATTCTAGTTGTTCACAACATTAACAATAAATAAATTATGACAGAAAATACAAAAGTAAGAGCAAAACTGATAAAAAGCAATACCTTTGTAAATCCAATCCATTTAATTCGGATTTTGACATTTCATATTCTTGCAATAAGTTTAACATGAACAACAACGCAGGTCCACTTGTCGGCTCTGGTGATGTTATGATCTAATGTGATAATTTCTGTTACACAAAATATATCCTTTCCTACAGAACCCATTTTAAACTTACTTTTCGCCCACGATAGAATCCAACGATGGGTTCCCTTACGATTGGTTTATAATTTGCAAAGTCACGCGCGGTCATTATGCCACCTTGTGAATTTATCTCTCTGATCAAAGATTTGGCAATCGAACCCTGTATAGATAAGGGTAAACTGAATAACTTTTGCTTCGAATTTATTTACGCTCAAATACCCCTGAACTCTACATACCTCATAAAATTCCGTATGATTGTCAGCTATGATTTCCAGTGACCTGGAAAAATTTCGTCGATATACCATCTCACCTTCCTCGAGGATACGTCCCGAGGGAGCGTAAATCGATCGAAAGGCAGGATCAGTTTCCATTAGTGATTTATACATCTGAAATGAGAAAAGGAATTTAAGTTTTTCCATCACAATATAAACCCTAGTAATCACTTTTATCTTCGAATTACCTTTAGCCTTATAGCTAATTCTGGACCCACGGGAAATCCATCACGGCATAACTTGATCGAAGGCTCAAACAATCTTCGCCAGGGCAACTTTCCGTACCTAATTTTCAGCGAACACAAATTTAAGCACAAAGGTATGTTTTCCTGCGATTATTTTGACGATCAAAGAGGATGTTGCATGCCTTTCATGCGCAAGTTTCATTCCTCGAATCTCTCCACTACATGAGGCAGGGTGGTTCGATAATGTGTTATTAATTATCCTTGACCTCGTACGAACGAAAGGAAAAAAAGGCAACTCACGGTACACCCACTGCAAGCCCGCCAATCTCTGACAAAGTTTCATTTTCCCCATACATATATTGACTGGCTCTGATGGGCGCAGATTCTCTGCAATCTATCATCTCAGCAGTGCCATTTGGTAAACGAATCATCATTAGGCCCCCGCTGTGATTAATTGAATAGTATGAGAAAAGCAAAAAAAAAGTAAGAATTTAGGAAATAGAATAATACCATACCCTCCAATTCCAGCCGAGAATGCATTTATAGAACCAATGCATAGCTCAGTTGCTATTGCCGCGTCAACCGCCGAGCCTCCTTCTTTCATTACTAAAAAGTTTAGAGAGAAATGTATTAATAATAGCCTTTTTGCGTCAATTACAATGTTTTCAATTATAAACCTACCATCAACTCCAATATGTGAACAAATATCTAATTCCGAGGCGACAGCACCATGGTTCGCTATTATTAAGCCTTCGTTTTCGTCATTCAAGGACGCTTCTCGTACTGTTCGATTAGAAGAAATCCAGAAGTAAGATTGATTAAAGAGAAATATATGTATATTACGAAAGGAAGTATGAATGATAATTCATGCAATTCCCGATTAATTACCATCAATTAGCGGCAAAGAAGTAACCATAATTTCAAATATTAAAAACATCATCAATAATATTATTAACACTTCTTTTATTGACGGTCGGAAAAATGATCTATAGAAATCTAAGTCATAGTCATTATCATTATAAGTGGGATAGCGAACTCTATGTTCACTGCCATCACGCTGGTCAAGTTCGTAAGCATTTTCAATTGAATGATATTTTAGAGCCATCATTGAGGGTAAAGGGTATGATCTTGACTTAAAAACTTTAGCGTTTCGAGTTACAGTATGTGATGAATAAATTCATCTGTTTCTCGTTTATAGTCAAGTCGCGAAATGTGATTGGATTAACTAAGCTTTGAGTCGTAATGGAATTGGCGATAAATCTTCGGCGATATGAAAATTCAAAGGGATGAATGGTATTTCATTTGATCTTATATATACCAATAGCACAAATAATCGAATTTAAGATTTTAAGAAGATTAAATGCAGGTGAAGGGGCAATTGCTGCGAAGATCGCTTTGTAGAATGTGATAATTGACAACAAATCGCCAAAGATGGTTTGACTAATAACAATCCAGATAAAACGTGTCTCTTGTTTCGTCGATAATTGCCGTAATCAATTGGCAAATGACTATCATATCACGAAACTATCACCGGAACGAAAAAAAAAAATGGTATAAAAAAAACAAGAAGTTTTTATATCGAGCCTGTTTTATCGATCGCGTTGGCTTAAAATGAACGAGATAAGGAAAAAAACTGTCATTTTTATCATCTATCCGGGAATTTCCTTTTTGCCCTGTTCTGATAACGTACGTGGTAAACGTCTTCTGACCTGCACTCAATAACTTTATTTACTTGAAAATCCTGCCGCTTAGTTCAATCGGAGGGGGCCGTTAATAGCTAGCATGACTTGCACGAGACCGTTTTATTTAAAATTCCAAATTGGTTGAATACTTTATCTGGAATTCGTTTGACAACGTGACGTTGCACAAAATAGTCACGATTTACCTATATGGAAAGAACAATAACAAAAAAAGAACTATTTACTCATCGTGATCGCACAAATTACGTACTTCACTTGTAGATTTAAGAATGCGTTTGATCGATTCAGACTGTGATATATTATTAGTAATCGAACCTATTGTATCATTACAATTAAAAACCTATTGTAAGGATCATGTGGAGAATCAGAGGCGGGGAGGGCGTTTCCTGGTTTTTACTCCTGAGATCAGTCCTAGTGTTTCTACCGCTTTCCTCATAGAGACTTCTGCGAATCATGTAGACGATTATTCAAAATACTCGGTCCCATGATACGCATATAATGCAAATTTTAGGATCACCCATATAATACACTGATATCGATAAATTAATAAGGTTTTAATATTTCACATATAAATTTATTTTAGTATTAACGTCATTTTCTATCTATTATACTGTATACTTGTATAATATAATTATAATACTAATTTTTTTAATTATTAAAAAATTTAATAATTTAATTTTTTTTTTTTTTTTTTTAAACCCTTGGTCAGGTCAGTACTGTGTGTTTATTAATAATATGAAAACCGATAGAGATATATAGGGCAATTGTATCATGGATAAACTAAAAGCTCATACTGATACACTCATCAATAGCCATTAATTCTCAAAAGAGCTTCGACCTCTAAGTGCAACCTTGGG
>CAJVPT010005893.1:0-11643 GCA_910592055.1 Acaulospora colombiana
TTAGAGGAAATATTCCAAATTAGTAAAGGAGCAAAATATCATTCCCTAGGTTGCATTTAGAGAAATAATTTTTTGACGACAAGTGAGTCAATATGTGAAAGTCACAAAATTTGTAAATACCTAGTATATATACAATAAAGACACGCCATGCTGACCTGACTGCAGGTTAAAAAAAAAAAATAGAAATTATTTATAATATATTATTCATATAACAAAGTAGTTCTATAATATTGATGATATTAGAATAAATCTACAAAAATCACAATTTATAATTATTAATGAAAAAGAAGAAGACTATAACAAAGATGTTCTAATAAACAATTAACAAATACTAGGTTATAAAAAAGATATTTCAGTCTGAGTATTAGGTATATGGTATAATAGCTCTGGTAGAAAAGATCATTTATTAAGAGAAAGTTTGGTTAGGCAAAATTGCTCTTAGAAATAAAAAGAGTAATTAACAAATAAATACAATATATAATTAATCATGTTCTAGTATAAAATATCTATGTAATAACCTGATCTTAAGTAGAATAACATGTCACAAATTGATAGGATATTTAATATGAATATTCAAGCACAAACTAGGTTTAACAAATATAGTTTTAAACAATATACTATATAATATATTAGAATATAATATAATATATTTGTGGGATCACATGGATAAATTAAAATAATATAATAGAAAGAATAGTTATAAAAAGATTACAATCACTACAAAATATTTTTTAATTAATAAGGCTGATTACTAACTATCTAAATCGCCTTATTATAAAACAAGAAAGAAATTTTATACATAATAATATATTGTTGTTAAGAATATATAACTTCTTATTATATAATATATCCTATAAAAATTATATAATTATTAAGGAAAAAGACACTTTAATTAAAGAAATAGTAAGCCATATATTTTGCAAAAATATAGAAAAGACCTGAAAAAATACAATTTTCTCTTCACTGAATAAATTCTTAATAGTAATAAAACAAAAACCTTGCAATATTATTAATTAATTAGATTAAATTGATAAATGTTATAAGGCTATACACTTGCCATATTATATATTTAAAAACAAGACTTTAATAGAGGATTAAACATATAAAAGAAGATATAGAAAAGTTAATAAACCCTTTTCTACAATTCTCTAGAACTTTAGAACTTAACACAGCTCATCTATACTGAATCAATATACAAAGAAAAAATTAAGTAATCTATAGATAGAAAATAAAGAAGTATTAATAATTATGCAACTATATATAGGCACTATTACAAATTCAACAATTAATCCTCTTTGGCAAAATGCCTGAGCTGTAATATCAATAAGAACAAAAATAATTATATTTATGTACCTTCATCATATAGAGTCAAAAATCAGTCAATATTTTAGTTTACCATAGTAAAGTCTTTATTTACATTAATATAAACAGTTCAAATAATAGTATTTCAGATATAGAGTTTTTTCCAACTTAGCAAAAACAATCTTGAATAATATATACCTACTAATAATAAATATACAAACAAGTAATATAGAAGTTGCACCTTTCACTCAGAAAAGAGACAAATTATAATTTGAAAAAATTCTTTGAAATAGAAAGAGAGATACTTAAGAAACTATATAACCTATCAAATAAGTTAAATAAAAATATGATCTTCATAATATACACAGATAATTTATTAAAACAATACAACAACAAATAGTATATAGTAATTAGATTAGTAATAATTATAAGTAATGGACAAGAGTTTAAATTCAAAAGACAGATACAAGAACACACATCCTCAATTAGATTCAAGATAATAGCAATTTTAATAACTTTTAATATTCTACTATACTTCAGTATCACAAATATTTACATGGACAACAAAGTAGCTATTGATAGTATAAACCAAACAATCAACTTGATACTAAATACAATTTTAAGAAAACAGATGAATAACAATCCCCTCTTTTAGATAATAGACATATATAAACAAAAGTACATTAAATTAAAACTAAACAAAGTCAGAGTACAGCTAATATCATACATGATGAGTTAATAAATAATTTAACTTGCATTAATGCAAGAATTGATATGAAACCTGATATCAAAATAATCACATTTCAATTAATCTCAAATCTTTAGTCAATATACATACCTAAGTAAAACAATAGAATATCAATATATCTATTAAGAAAATAATAAAATATATCTCAAGTTTATTTACTTAGCAAAATTAATACTACTAAACTATACTAGAAATAACTTTGAAGACAACAAACATAATTAATAAAATTTATTGATACTTGATGATGAAATTTCTTTAACTATAATAATAAGCAACTATAATACAAGCTGGCTCGATTAATAATAGAGAAGGTTCAAACTACTTCTATAGAATAAAGAATTTGCCATAAAAGCAAAACTATATTATGGACTTTCCAACTTATATACTAATAATAAATACATTGAATATAATAAAAAAGAATCAAATATTTATCCAATTATCTGTCAAATACAAAAAACAAAAACTAGAAATTTTATTATAAAAATAATCATAAAACTATTCAAAAGTTTAATACAATAAAAAAAATAAATAAAGCAATAAAAAATATGAAAATCACATCTTTTTATATTATATAAGATTTTTAATATATATAACTAGTGATGGAATACTAAAAGAGACCTTTTATAAATTAAAAAAAACTGATTTCAGAGAAAGGTACACATAATAAATATTTAATAGAAATTAATTCAAAGATAATAAAATTTCTCAAAGAAATATGAAGCAACAAATATAAACAATTCTAAATCTGAAAATAACAATAAGATATAATTAAAAAAATTGAAAAATAGCAAAAATACAGTAAGATAAACAAAATCTTCTGATTCAAAGAGTGAAAAAAAAATCAAAGGTTAAATTTTTTTTTTAAAAGCTAGCTTAGTTTCCAGTTATTTTTATTAATATTTACTCAGATATTATATTGTATTATCTATTTCAAAGTTAACTAAATTTTATGAACTATACTAGCATGTATATTAGGAATTTTAGAAAAAGGTTTAGAGAATCAACTTGCCTAGATTGAGTTAGCATTATTTTTCTTGCATTTGATTTGAGAAGAAATTTGAAAGTTTTCTGTTTTTTGCAATCCAGGCAGACTATATTCATTCATATTTTTATGTAACACTTTGATATATTTTGACTCCACTTGCCTTTTGCTTTTTTGTCTGTTTTTGATATTCCTTGGGATATTTCCCACTTGATTAAAGCTTCACATCTATACTTCCAAATCACTCTTACGGTTTCTTGAATTTCTTCAATGCACCTCACTAAGGTCAGTTTAATTTTTTTTTAAAGATTCTTGCCCAGTTATAAATTAACCTTGCTAAGTTATGGGGAACCAAACTTCTAATTACCATTCTAATCCAAAGGTTAACTTTTTCCATTTTAACCTTTGTGACCTATTTTTTCATCTAAAACTTGCTTTATATTTCCTTACTTTAAAAAAAAAGTGTTGTTGGCTCTATTATATAGTTAATAAAATTGAAATTATTCTTTCTGCATATATATACATGTATTTGATCTTCTAGTACTACCTTGCATCTAATGCATTGGTTGGACTTGTAAAGATCTCTTCTTCACTCTCAGAGTTTTGTTATGATTGGCAATACTTAAATTCAAGATTTTAATCTAAAAGTTTTTTATGATGATTTTCAGCACTTATAGCTTCAACAGGGATTTTTCTTGATCTTAGGAAATTGACTGTTGCTTTTTAGTCAATTGTGTTATAGTATTGATCTAGGTCTTGGTTTCTTTCCAGGTCACAACATTCCAGGATTTATGCATTCCTGAAATGGTTCTGCATTACTTCTCTACTATTGTATTTAGTAACCTGATCTTTGTATATCAGTTCCAGCACCTTTCTATTGATAAGAGTGACTTTTAACCTAGTTATCTATCATTTAAGTTTTGTTCTCTTGGCTTCGAAGTTGACTTTGGTGTGAATATGTGTTTCATTCCTTTTAATCTTTTCAACTTGGATCTTAAGGTTCTTGATATGGATTAACTTTTTTATACATTCTACAAGTCGAGCTATCTTGTTTCTATTCTTCATAGCATTTAAGGCTGTTGCAACTATCTGACTATCTATATGGATTGATGCTTCAGTACCCATTGGGAGAGAGACCAATGCTATTGTAACCACATTTAGCCATGCCTTATTTGATATTGTTTTATAGAGAATTTTAAAGACTGCTATTTCTATCGCCTATCCTATTTGAGAGTTTGTTATGTAAAAAGCAATAGTGTGGAAGTTTCTAAAAAAATTTGCATTCATTATGATTCTAACTTTCTGTTAGCCTTCTATACTTCTTTGCTAATGTCTAACTTTTTCTAGACTCATTTTGTCCTTGATCCAAAGATCATGTCCATTTCTATGTGTATATTCTGAAATATAAATATCTTCCGATTCAGAAGTAGAATTCTTTTTGTGCTGATTAAGCCTGGCTTTGATGCTATCCAGGAATGAAAGCAGCTTGGTTACCTTATCTGTTCTTCTATCTAATATGATCTGTTTGTTGCTCCCAGGGACTGTGATTATTCTTGACTTGAGAAATTTATTATATAAATATTCTTATCTATACACATATTAATATCATAACCTGAACATGTCTTCAGATAAGGAGAGAAAGTATCCTTAATGTAATACCTTGCTGTAATAGTATTTGTATTCTTTTTCTTGAGTTTTCTTAACAACAGTTCTTCATCCACTATTCCATTTTCTGTTGCTATTCAGATGCACTTGTTCTTCCTCTAATATCTGCTACTCATTTTGTTAGCGCATGTCATGCTATGGAATAGATTTGTGCTTGGGTATAGGTTGATTAACCTAGTTGTATAATCTGGGTATATAGTTCCTATGGTATGTTTGTTAATAATATCTTTATAGAAATGTAATTGTTTTCTTTGTGCTCTTCATTTATTAATCTGATATACTTGTGTCCAACTGATTGATTTGATCTTATTATAGTTGATGAATTGCTTTGTCTACTTTAGGTCATTTGCTCTAAACTTATTCCTATACCTATTGAATCAGTGTGATTCTATGAGTATTTCTAGTGATATTAAACTATATTACATAGTTTGTTTACTTGTTTTATACTTCTGAAAGCAAAACCTTGTTTTTGCATATTTATAAATGTATCCTGTAGGAAATTTATGCCTGTTGGATATATTTTTGGACATGTCTCCAAAATACTTGTATCTGATCATACCACTCATTGAAGATTTGTTATTCTTTTCTTATATAGTTGTTCTGCATGGTTGGTTACTAAGTATAGTTTTTCAAGTAGTGTGATATGTTTTTGCAGCATATACGCTTTGTAGCTAAAGATGTTATATTCCAAATTACTGTAAAAGGTACAATTCAGGACTGAGGTAGTAAAGTCTATCTTGTATTTAATGATTCTCCTAAGTTTTCTATCTATATTGTCAGCCCTGACCTCTGGAAGGTATAGGTTCTATATCAAATATTCAATCTTTGATAAAATTATATGATTTATTAGGTATTAGACTTGTTTGTTTATTACTTTTTCTAGAGAAAACAGCTAGCAAGATTTGATGTCATCTGATCAATCAAATTCATTTGATGATTCTTCTTTCTATTCCTATTGAACCATACTCCAGGTATCAAACTGCCCCTTGATGGCTTCAATAATATTATACTCAGAAGTTATTTCAGATTCCTTTTTATTGTTAATTATCAGAAGCTTAGACTTGTTTGGATTAACTTTGACCTGTGCAAAGTTGTAGAAAAAGCTGGTAATCTTTAGAATAGCTTCTTGTTGTTTCTGGTTGCCAGCTACCATGCTGTGTCATCTATATATGCTATGACAGATACAGTATATTGATGGCACTTCAAGATATAATGAATCATGTTCTATCATATATTTTTATAAGGCTTCTGTATCCTGGTATTTTACTGATTTTCTAGATTAGTTGATCATTGTAAATATATCAGAGAAGCAGTGATATTGTATCTTATTGATCAATTTCATTTCTGATTATATATGGGTCTATAATCCCTACTCTATCCATGATGAGTCTTCCCAGAAGTTTAATCCTTCTCATGGCCTTGAACAGGATGTCCAGGTCCATATTGTTATATACCTTACTCATATCCTGAAAAAAGGATCCACAGTTCCTTGACATTTTCTTTTGCATTTTTGATGACTATATTTATTTTTAAAGATGGGTCCCATTGTGCTCATTCTCGATGAAACAATCAGTTGTGTTTTGACAAGATTTCATATCTTATAAGTACATTGGATAGCCTATTTATGATTCCTTTCATAAATATTTTCTTGATTAATTCCAGGAGTGTGATGGGTCTAACTTTCATTAGGTCATTACCCAGTTGTATATTTTTAGAATGGAATATATAGTACCTTCCTTCTATTTATGTGGCATCAATCCAGAGTAAAAAATTATATTGAAAATGTTTTTGACCCTCACAATTTCCTAGGGATCCAAGTGTTGTAATGCTATTTATGAAATTTGTGAGGGACCAGAAGTTGAGATTTTGCTTGTCTTAACTATAATTTCTTTTATTTCTTGTGTAAAAAAAACTGCAAACACTTTTGTGTACCATTCCTCATCCAAATATTACAGGAGTTCATATTTTTTCTGTCATTCTTGTGGAGTTTTGAGAGAATTGGACATCTTAATCCAGTTTTTGAAGTGGTCTCACACTTATGCTTTTATTTTAGCCTTGTCTAATATAATATCTGACTCCTTATTGTTTAAGATTAGCTTATTGAGTTTGATTTTTCTTTTATCTTTCTACAGAAAACTATCTATCATCTTTTTTTTGTTTGTTGTAAACTAGACAAGATAATTATGGATAGTTTCTCTAATTTTCCTGCTATTTTCTGCATATAGATGTCTATGTAATATGTTTTTGATTCTTTTTATTTCTTTCACTATTAGAACTTTCATGACCTTGTAATCTTTTGAAGTGTTGAGTTTTTTGGAAAGTTCAATATCATTTTTCTTTATCAGCTTAAAAATTCTTGCCTGATTTTCTCCTCCAATCTTTTTTTCTTTCTCCTTTTCCTAACAAATTCTTGAGTTGAAATAGTCCAATTGTTGTAGTTGAAGCTATTCTATTGCATCTTTCTTGTTTGTTGTATGAGTGAATCTGCAGTTTTTTGAACCTTCTGATATGTATGCTTGTTACTCTGAGGATTGTTTTCCTTAGGTTATATCCTATTTCATTAGTATACTTATTAGGGTCCATCTATTTATTAAGAAAGTCCATCTCTTTCTCAATTTGTTTTATCTATTTCTCTTATTTTGCTGGTTTAGTATTTGCCCAGTTATATCTCATGTTAGGCTCTTTTTGTATATTTTTTTTCTTTTTCAAAAGGGAGAAAGAAAGGTATATTTTTATGAATGTTATTTCATGATCACTGTTATACAATTGCTTGTATTTATTTAAAACATTTATTGTTAGTAGTTCTAAATACTTATTTTGCATTATCCAAATTTAATTGATCCTGCTTGCTATTGCTAGATCTGTTTTCCAACTATATTATCTTTTATGTGAATTAGCTATATAGAATGTATCAATTAAAGTGTAGTCCTTCATGTCCTTAATAAGCATGTTATTAGATAATATTCTTTTCTCAAAGTGATAGTGCTTGTTAAAGAACCTATTTATATAGGACATGTTTATATTATTTAGGTTTTCTGTGATTATAGTTTTCTAGTTGAACTTGTAACTGGTACTGAGTCACCTCATTATTTTCTTCTCGAAATTATGTCTGTTGATGGTCTTTGCTAGGTAGTATAAGCTAATAATTTTCAGATACTTTTTGTGTGAAAAGGTCAGATCAAGCATGATAGCTTGTCCTTCAATAGTTTCTTTCTTCACAATTCTTCTTTTGAGTTGATATTTGATGGCCACTCCTACTTCCAATCCTTATTTTTGGTCTGTATTGATTCAGTGATATACATATAATTTATTTTTCTAATGTTTTATTATATGATCACTTTCAATCATCTCTGTAGTAATTACAATGTTCTATATTTTCTCTTGCCATAACTTCATTCAACTAATTTTATTTGTTTCTTTGTTAAGCTCTCTCATATTGGAAATTGTAATCTGAACTGTAAATTTTACTTCTACATGATTTGTTGGTTCTTCCATGGATTTTGTTATTTTCTAATTTCTATTTTGAAATATTTATTTTTTGTCATACTGTTCATTAAAGTTAATATTATTGTTGATATTGATTGTTGCCAGAGCTCCAATAGCTTCAAGTAACCTTTGCATGTTAACTTACATATCATTCATCATTCTATTAATCTATTATTGTTTTTTCCTAATGTCTACCATTTCCTGAAATTGGTTTAAGGTTTCTGGACTACTTGGGCTGCATGTTAATAGTATTTTTTCTTTTTTATTTTCATTGTCAGGATATTGTTTTATCTTATTATAGTATTTCTAATTATATACTTCAATATTTGTAATACTTTGTCAAGGTTCATAACCATCTCCTTGAGACTTGCAACCTTTTTTTGCATGGTTGCAAGTATCTCCATAATTTTTCAGATATTCTGGGATTGGTTCACATATTTCTATTAATGTTGAGATTGTTTCTAGTAATTCTGTTATACTGTATATGTTTCTAGTATATTTTATCCTGTTATTTATTGTTGGCTTATGCAGTTGCTACATATAATGTTGATTTGATACCTCTCCTATTATTCAAGACTTGTCTTCTCTGAAACTGCACATTTTGGGTGACTTTAATTTGTTATAGATTTGTCTGTACTTCTCTGTCTAGATATGATTAAGTCTTTTTATTGTTTTTTTATTTCTTGATTGGATAGCACTTTGGTGAGTATAATGTCACATTACAGATAACACAGTGGAGTATATTGATAGGGATCAAAAATATTGTTGTCTCTCCAAGGGTATATATCATGTCTTTTTCTGTGAGCAAGTCTTCTCTTGTTTCAAAACTCATTATCACAAATTTCTTAGGTTTGTATCATATTGAGTGAATGCATGGTATATAATATGTATAAGCTTTTATTTAATTCAGAATATGCTTCAGGTTCTATGCTGTGATATCAGAAGATAAGTTGACTAGTTTCACTGTAATGCTATTTCTCTCTCTTATTAAATTTTTCGAGCAGTTGACATCATTGATTCTATTGCATCTCCCTTGATGAGAATGTTTCATTTTTTTATGAGTGCCTCTTTGATTTCCTCCTCGAAAGTATTATGGTACACTATCACAAATTCTGTATATTCATACTAATTCCTAAAATACTATCAAATTTGACAAAGTATTGTCTGATCTCTATGAGCCTTATGTTTAGATATATGTCCCAGACCACTATGGATTTATCTTTTTTACCAATTATTTAATAAACTGCATATGCATAAACTTATTTTCACCTAAATTAGGTAACTCCATTTTCATTGTATCATTTGTCACTTGTCGATCATCAAAATTGTGACAATACAGGTTCTCTCCTTGTTATATTTACTGCAGATTCCAATAAGCTCTAGGAAAGAGTTAAGAGCCTTTGATTAAGTAAAGAATTTTCATGTCATTGTTTGAACCAGGGGTGACATTGGCATAAAAACCAACTTTAAAACATTCTTTTCTATATCTAATTTCTGGATTGATTGGTATACTTGATATTGGCTTGATACAGGAGTGCATTATTTTGCTCTTACAGCCTACTATTGACCAAGGTTCTTCTTTCATTTTTCTAATGTCTGTTTTATATTGTTATCCTGCTTCTTGAGCTTCTAAAGAAGTACTAGTTACTTCTTGTGTGTTCACTTTGCCTAAGCCTTCCTCTTCTGGGGAGCACAAAATTAATCAAAAGGTTTTCTGCTTCACTTTCAACTTTTTTCATTTGTTTACTTCAAGTTTGGGCTTCTCTGAGTGGTTTAGTTTTTGTGTCTATACTAGTTGTACTAGAGAACATTACCATCTTATATTCATAAGTATTAGATTTCACACTATCAAGATTGAATTCTGCTGTCAACAGAATTGGTTTTTTGTCTACATACTAGTAAGCTTCTTGGCATATGGTTAATTGCAAAGAAAATCTGTTTCTTTTTCTCTTCTTTTCACCTATTGGTTTTTTTTTATTCTTTATTGTTCAAGTTAAGAAATCTTAGAGTTTCTAGTGTTGAAAACCATTTTTCTATTTTCAAGATTTTTGCATCTCAGATGTCAGAAAAGAGTGAAAGTCAAAGAATAATATATAAATATTATCAATAAATTTTTTTTTTTTTTTTTTTTTTGAAATGGCAATTCAGCCTTGTTTTATTAAAGTTTCAAGATGTGACAAATGAATGCATATACAAGAAATAATTATTAATAAAACATTCTTAAGATTGTCTATGAGTGGTTAAGAATTTTATGCTACTACTACCACTTTGATTCCATAAGCTGGTTACTCTTCGAGGGCTTCATCGGTCGAGGGCACATTACCTGTTCCTTGGCTGCTTTCAGTATCTCCATGTTGTGAAATTCTGGTCGCTCCAACCCACGGAATGGCTTGTTATCAGGGAGAATAACTTGAATCAATCTAATTCATGCACCGGGAAAGAAGATTTTGTTGATCCTCCTAGATTCCCCCTGATGAATGTGCTCAAGCGAGACATGTCATCCCAAATAAAAAATTTTTAAGAGAGGTGGTTGTGTTCGAAGGATGTGTCGGTATACATTGAGAAGATGGGAGTATCAAAATCCTTCAAAAAGATACTGTCCCAGGTGTTGTTGGGTTTGTTGAAGAGAAGGAGGAGGGAGAGATCTTTGTTGGCTATCCAATAAATTCTATTTTAACAGTTCTCTTTCTAAGATACCACTGATTTAGGAGTTTTGCTTGTCCTGTATTCACCTGCACCACAGACATATAACTTATAATAGACCCCAGATTCTTATGGAGCTGAGGAAATATATTCAGATATGTGATATGACCAATGGAAGCTTGTTTACTTCTTTTACCAATGTGAGCTCTATCTGTCCAATTACGGTGTGAGAAACTTTGTGCTACTCAAAATTCAGGATCAAACTGAGGTAGGCAAAATTTCCCAGAAAAAACCCTGAACAAGTACTATGAGAAGCAGACAGATTACAAGAGAGTAGGGAAGTTGTCTCTCATCAAATACAAAACTTCTGTGTTGTTTTTCTACAGTGTGAGATGATGGCACATTGGTTCTTTTTCCTTTTAGAACTTTCTTGCCCTTGGTAGGAAAGGTGTTTCTTGACTTTTAGGTCACTAGTGGTCAAGTTTTTGCTTGAAGAGAAGTATTAACAAGAAGGAAGGAAAGTAGTGATGACCCTTGAAGTTTTTCAAGTTGGTTTAAAGAAAGTATTAAGACTTTATTAATATGGAAGTGTGAAAACTTCTTGTGAACATCTTTTTTGTGTGTGGTCAGAAAATCAGCGGAAAGTATGTCTTGAAATATTATTAACAAATATATATATAAATCTATAAAAAATATTACAACTATATATCAATTACTGGAAATGAAAACTCTTTCTGCTGATCCTTTGACCACACACAAAAAAGATGTTCACAAGAAATTTTTTATTTCTTTGCTAATAAAGTCTTAACACTATCCT
>CAJVPT010005894.1:0-11643 GCA_910592055.1 Acaulospora colombiana
GGTAGAGAAGGTGTTTCTTGACTTTTCTAGGTCACAGGAAGTCAAGTTTTTGTTTGAAAATGAATATAAACAAGAGAGAGTGTTTGGGGATATTTCTTAAAGTAAGACTTTAAGTTGGTTTAAGGATAGTGTTAAGACTTTATTAGCAAAGAAATAAAAAATTTCTTATGAATGTCTTTTTTATATATGGGCAAAGGATCAGCAGAAAAAGTTTTTCTATAGATAATGATTATATATTTATATTTATTATTAAAACTTTTAAAAATTTTAATAACTTAATCAATAAATCAATTTTTTTACTCACACTAATAACATTATTTTTGAATAGACATTAGCTATTCAACCTTAATCTAATAAACCTAATTACAAACCATTAGTTTGTTATATTAGGAATATTACATTAAACTATAGTTAATTTATAATATAAAAACTATTAATATTATATTTATAAATTAAATTTTTAATAAAACTTACATTTAATGCTTATTTGTGATTAAAAAAAATAAAATAAAAACATTAAAATATTTAAAAACTATTTATTATCTTTTTTTTTTTTTTTTTTTTTTTTAACGGATAGCTTTCATCTTGTTTATTAGGTATTTTTATGACAAGTATGTACAAATTTATTTTATACAAATTTATCACTCTATCTACCTAAGTAAACTCACTAAGGAAATCTTTCTACCATGTGACTTATTACCAAGTACTGGTATATACTTGACTAATTTGCCAAGGCTCTACCTGTCCCATAAAAATTTTGTTATAAAAAAATAGATTGTGTTTTAGTTAATCCAGTGATGGCTAGTATGTGCCATAAGTGTATTGATACTTGGAATACAGGATTTGTGTGTTCTTTTTTATGATTATGGGTTGCCATTGTCTTTTGTCTTTTGTGGTGATGTTGTGTTCCTTTTTCCATTGTATGAAGTTATTATACCTTTGGTTCTATTTTTCTTGTTGTACATTGAAGAATATATTGATGATACTTTTGATAGTTTCTTTATAGTGTTTTGACAGTATGTATTTTTTAATAATCTTTATTAAGTTCATTGTGAGGGCTCTTCTTGCTATGTAATTCTTGACTTCATTTGTTCAGAGTTTTGCTTGTTTGTTGAGTTCTTTATTGAGGTTGTATTTTAGGGTATATTTAATCTGCTATTAACTTCTTCATTAATTATTTGCTGTAATTCTTTATAGATATCTGTTCCGTTACTTTTGCATATCATGCAGTGTGTGTTTGTTTCTATTTGTGAACAGTTGAGGTATTAGTTGTCCATATAGATATTTGCTGCTTTTCTATGCAGTTTGTCCTTAGTAGATAGTTCTAGATTTCAAAGTCTGTATCTGAAGGATCTACTATTGTGGTCCTCTCAATTGGTTGGCCTATTGTGAGTTTTGAAAGTGGCCTGTTGATAAGTGAGGCCTCCCACGCAATGTCATTTAATATAGAGGTACTGTCAGTTGTTGTGAGGTTGCGATCAAGGCTTCTCCAATTGAGAATGTGTTTTGTACTGATTAGATTTTTTATGGATATTATAATTGTGATGTCTAGGATGTGTCTATTCTATTCTTGTGTCCAATTTACAGTGTTACTTCTAATTGGTATACATTCTATCTCAGATCCCTTTCCTGGTAGAGTTGTTTCTTTTGCTAGGAGATCTGCTCTATCGTTATGTTTATCATTGCTGTGAGCTTTAATTTTTTTCCAGATGATAGAAAGTTTTTGGTTTTCTATAATGTGGATTATAGAATTGATTAGATTGTTGTTTTTAAGTGTTCTCAGGTTGACTAGATTTATTTGTACCTTGTTTATTGCTCCTAAGGTTGCTTGACTATCACTGCAAATGGTAATAGTACAGTTGGCCAGTGCTGTTATGAGGAAAGTAAGTATCACAGTAAGTTCCACTCTTGTGGAGGATAGGAACTTGTTTATTTTTCCTTGGAAACTGATGTCTGATCTTTGGGTAATGTGCCAACCAAATTCTATTTTTTGGTTTGAGTCTAGAGATTCATCTGTGAAGATTGAGATTTTGTGGAGTTTTTCTATTTTGTGATGTATTGTTGCCAGTTCCTCGATCATTCGCTCTGTTGTCTTGAGGTATCTTTTAATAATGGTTTTGTTGATTGTTATTTGATTATTGAGAATGGTTGGTGGTGGTGAAGGTTTAGATGTGAGAATTTGTCTTTGAGAATGTCGTTGATGCTATCAGATGATATTCTATTTCTTTGACAAAGTTTTTTGGAAAGTGAGTTTCTTGAACTAGTTTTGCTTTTGTGCACTGTGATGCTGATCAAGCTGATCTTTTCTTTGTAGAAGATGCATTTTCCTTGTTTTCCTGAGGTATTCAAGGAACACCCGTCACATTCTTTTAGAGGGGAGCAGTTGTTATTGGCTCTAATGTAATGTTGTAGTTTGACTGTATTCTATTGAATGTCACACTTTCTGCCAATAATAATTGTATTGATACCTTGTGACACGGTCCATTTTATTTCTTGATTTGGTGTTTCTATTGCTAGTCTGTAATTGATTTTTGTGGTTTATGTATGTGTTTATCTGTTATCGATCAAGGTTAGGATTTTTTGGTTTTGTTGGATTTCTTTGAATCAATTGGGTGTTTTTCTGTTTGGTTTCTTGTTTACCATTATTATTTCTACCATGTTGCTAATCTGGATCCTGTGTAGTTGGTAATTTGATTCAAAAAGAGGATATGGTTTGTTGCAAGCTATTTTCTATATTTATTGTATCACATTGGTTCTGTTATTTTTTCGCTAGTTATGTCTGTTTCTTTGAAGATTTGAAGGTTTTATGCTATTTCTGTGTATCATGTTATCTGAGAAGGAAGAGAAGATCATATGTAAAGTTGTGTCCTTGAGGTAAGAATAGGTCTGTGAATTGTATGCTTGTTATGGATTTGGTTGACCACCATTTGTTTTGTGCTTCCTGTAGATGCATACTGGTGATTTTCCCTATAATATCTTGTCTGTTTATTCTTTTGTACCAGTTGTTGGCATGGAGTAGTAGTTGTCTATCCCAGAGATGAAAAAAGCTGTATTCCAGTGGATTGTGTAGAATTGTGTTGGGTACTGTTTTTGCCAGGTTGAGTTTATGTTTGTAAATGGAATTTAAGATATTTATGATTTTGTTGCAGTTTGGTTCTGTAAGGACCATGTCCGATAGAAGGTATATTACCATTGGTGTCTAGACTTGATTATGTAAATATCTAATTTGTTTGTCTGTTGTTGCTTTCCATTTGATCATATTGGCATATTTTAGTGTTTTTTCCTTTATCAAATGTTGTTGATATGTTTTTGATCCTTTTCCTTTCAGGTATATTCCTAGAATTCTAGCTACTTGATTTGATAGAAGCATTATAATTAGTTATTCATGGATTAGGATCTGGTTGTTTGGGTTATATGCAGAGTTGAGGACTAGAAGATTTGATTTGAATGTGTTGATGTAAATGTCATTTATTGTGAAAAAGTTTAAGCAGATATCACTTATTTTTTGTAGTCTTTTTTGACTACTTACTATTAGAGTAGTGTTATTCATAAATGCTAGTTATGAGATGTTTTGAGTTAAAATAGTTGGTGGTGCTGTGGGTTCCTTCTATTTTTTTGTTATGAGAATGTATCCCTTTTATATTTTTGAGATCAGGGATAGGAGTAGATCGTAGAAAATTCTCCAGAGTAGAGGTGATATAGTGTCTCCTTGATTGATTCCATTTTCTATTGTGTATTGTGGTGATGATCCGAATAGTATTATAACATGGTTTTGTCTATTGTCGCAGATGTTAATAATGATTTGGATAATAGTGTCTGGGTATCTGATTTACTGAAGTGCTAGTTTGAGTATTTGAATATTTACTGAGTCAAAGGCTTTTGTCATGTCTTGGCTCAAGATCCATGCTTTGTTACCATGCTGTTTTGCATAATCCTGGATTGCTCTAATTATGTGAATAAGTTCTTGTGTGCTGCAACCTGGGAGGGCTGCCCAGTTGTGTTCAAATAAGATTTGGTGGGTGGTGAAGATTTTAGCTAGTCTGTTGTTTATGATTTTTGTAAATATTTTTTGTGTTGTTTCAAGTAGAGTGATCAGTCATGTTATGTTGATATTGTTTTTCCATGGTTTTGGTTTAGGGATGGGATATACTGTATGCTATCTTGACTCCACTTATTTGGTACTTTGCTTATTTGTAGTACATTGTTGAAGAGATCTGTAATATAGTTGATTGTTTCTTTGGTAAGTTTTTTCAGTGTGATATAAAGGATTCTTAGTGATCCTGATGCTGATTTGTTAAAGCATTTCTTAAGTATCTCTTGGATCTCTTCTGCTGTAATGGTGTTGGTTACATCAGTATATCATTTCTTGTTTACTTGTTACATTGTTTTGTATTCTTCCTTCCATATTGTGGAGTGGATTGTCGTGATGTTGTGTTTACTGGTCTAGTTCTGGTAATATGTTCTAACTGCTTCTTTAATTTTTTCTGGATTTGTGATAATTGTTTCATCTGGTTTATATATGATTAGCTTGTCTAATATAATGTATCTTTTTGAATTGTTTAGTAGTTTTCTGATCATCTGTTTTTTGTTGGTGTTGAAGTATGATTGTCTTTTTAGTACTCTATGTCAACTTGCTGACATCACTACCACAGGCAGAAACAGCTTCTCTCTCAGTGTGTAGCAGTTTTTTTTTTATTTTTCTGGAGAATTTTGCCTACCCTAGCTTGACTCTGAATTTTCTGTTACACTAGATTTTGGACAGATTGATTGGTTGAAGATTGGAATTGGTTGCTCCATAATTAGCAGAAATGTAAACAAGGATATACGTAACATGTGATGTGAATGAATTTCCTAAGCTTCATAAGAACCTTAGGTCTATTATAAGTCATTGGCTGGAAGTGGGGGTGGATAAATATCATATGGACTGTGATCTTCTCTTTCTCATTATTATCTGAAAGTGTTACAGCTATGGAAGAAGTATCTCTTCTATTGGAATGGAATCTCAAGAATTCACA
Source organism: Acaulospora colombiana (assembly GCA_910592055.1). Lineage (NCBI taxonomy): Eukaryota > Fungi > Glomeromycota > Glomeromycetes > Diversisporales > Acaulosporaceae > Acaulospora > Acaulospora colombiana. Next base: position 5,016 of record CAJVPT010005894.1, read on the forward strand.
CTACTCTGAAGACACAACTATTCTTCCATTTCAAAAATCACTCTAGGGTTTTTCTATTCTGATTCAAATGGTTTTTTACCTTTGTATAACACAAAATACTATCAAACTTATACTCTTTCTCTGAACACACTCGATATTTGGTAATAGGCTATAATCACCGGGATCAAAAAAAAGGTGTACTTCTCCTTTCTTGGAACTAGCAAGTCTACCATAGCATGTTAGTTGGGAGAATCCCAGAAGGATTGAAGATCCAATAAGAGGTGTCTAGTTTTTTTTAGATAGTAGTAGTAATAGAAATTAATCCAACCGAATATCTCTGGGCAACAAGCCACCCAGTAAATCTGTTAAAGGTCGGGTTTTAGGGAGTTTTATTGACATAAATAATATATGGCTCCACGTGACAACCTTTGTAATCTCTACATTAATTTGTATATTACGTTATCAAAGTTAATAAATATAGCTGAGCTTCAGTTCCAAAAAAAAGATTACTTTATACATCTGCAATAGTAATCTATATGCAATAATATTAAGAGTTAGAAAAATTTTCACCTGAACTTATAATGGAGTGATAAATTATTCCTAAAGTTGCACTTAAAGTAGTAATTATAAAGATAAGTGAGTTAACATTTTTTAACTTTAGTAATTCATATTATGTATATAGTTTACAAATGTTTAATAAAGCACACATAACTAGCCTGATAGAGGGTTAAAAAAAATAAAAAAAAATAAAGGCAACTTATGTTTCAAGTAACTAAGTTGATAAAAGACATAAAAATAATCTTCCAAAATTAAAAATAGCAAGATACATTTAAATAGAATAAGAAAAATAGTCTAAGAAATATCTTATGTCAAAAAAATATAAAAAGATTATACTATCCCTTAGAAATAATAAACTGATATATGTAAATTAAATATTTAATCAAGAAATTAAAAAAATAAGAGATTTGTAAATGCTTTAACTTCTATAAAATATAAGTAAAGGATCTATTTCAGAATAGTTTTAGATTATAATAAAAAATATCTCAAAAAAATTGTTACAACAATTCATAAAAACCTAAAGAAAAGGTTATATAAAATAGGAATTGTATTATCTTATAATAATTATAATAAAAAACATAAACTATAGATAGTGATAAGAAACAATAGAAATTATATAGTTTGAAGAAAGCTGAAATAAGAAAAAGAAGAATATAAAATGATAGTAAAATATTTTATTTATTATAGTATTAATAATAATTAAAAAATTAGATTATAAAAATATCTTGGATACTCAAAAAATATAATACAAAACAATGCTTCTATTATAGAAAAGGAAATGGAGAAAATATATACAATACTATACTCAATACAAGAAAATTAACTAAAAGAATATAAGAATTGAAGATCTCAAATTTCAAGATAGCACTTAAGAAAATAATCAGAAAATTGATTTATAACAATCAGAACCTATTCAAAATTCTTTTTTAAAATAATAGAATAAATTACATAGATATTAAAACTTGAAAAAAAAATTATTATTAAAGAAAATATTAAAAAAAGAGTATATTAAGATCAACTAATAAAAATACTTAAATACAATCTTGAATTCATAAAAAAATTAATTTTCTATTTTAATAAATTATTTGTTAATTATAAAAAATATACAAATAAATAAAATAGGAGCTTTTTAAATTTAGATAAAAAAAATAAGAAGAGAAAACAAGTTTCAAATAAAAGTTAACAATTAATTCTTATTCACAAAAATTGAACTAGTAGCAATTCTAATTATATTTCTAATAATTCCCATCAATAGTATTATAGAGATTTATATAAATATTAGATCTATATTTTTAAATAAAATATGATAGCAAAAGAGAATTCAAGAAAAATATATAAGAAATAGTTAAAAAAAAAACTAGTTTCCTTGAGTATAAATAGTAAAGTTAATAATAAAAAAAATATAAATCCAAAGTTTATCAAAGTTAAAATATATATCAATAATTTTTATAATAAAGAAGCAGATGTTCTAATCAAAAAAACTTTAAAGCTCCTATTAATATTATAAAAAAATTTTAGCTTATATAAAATTATTATAAAAATCCAATGATAAGGTAAGACCTTAGATAATTCAATTAGACAGTTTATTAAAAATGTAAACAATAAAATAACAATCTATTAGTAGATATAGCAAAACAGAATAGAAAAAAGGGAAGATACTAAATTTCAAAGCAACAAGTCCATATATAAAATCTAGTATAAGAAAGAATAAAAAATGAGTATATATGAAACAAATTTTTTAAAAAGTTTTAATAAATAAGCTTTCTCATTAAACTGATCAATAATAAGTTACCAATATTAAGTAAATTTATTACAAAAAGATCAGATTTCTATAAATAAGTAAAATGTATTATATATAATTAATAAGATAAAACTATATTATACTTGTTAGAATATTTGATTTACAGTATAAGAATTAATTACAAGTAGTATGGAATAAAGAAATATATAAAATATCCAAGTACTTTAGAAAGCTTCTATAAGAAAGAAAAAAAATTGAAGAGAAAAATATTAATTCAATTATAAATAATTAAAAAAAACTAGAAAAACTTGATAAATAGATCTTTAAAACAATGAAATAGATATTTAATACTAGTCAAGACATTTTAAGTTTTTGTGTTGATCTTATAAAAATTGATTTCATTTAAGAAATGATAAATCTAAAATATTATAGAAAATATATAGAAAAAATAGTAAGAAGGTAGATAATAAAAATACAAAAAAGAGTTTGCAATCAAATCTATAAAAAATATGAAATAAGAGATATAAAAAGATAATTAAATAAAAACAATATTATGAAGTTTATAAAAAGAACAAGACAAAAAGATCTTTATATAATTAAAAAAAAAACTCTTTTCACTGATTCTTCTTTTTTGGTAATTGTCTTAAAAAAAGTAAATCAGTTCAAATATATAAAAAAACAATATATTCTTTAAACCAAGCTACCAAATACTTTTAACATACATATAACAAGCTATCAAGAAAGAATATATATACTGCTTTATTAATTTTCTTTTATTTTTTTTTAAAAATTTTTTTAAGATTTACAGTTAGAAAAAGAAGCAAATATCAACTTCATATAGCTCATAGCCAGATCAATGCAAGTTAACACTTTTTTTAATACTATAAGAAATTCAAGAAGCAAGTAAACTTACTCAATAAATCAAGTTGCTTCAGTTACTCAAAGACCCAGAAGAACTTCAAAGCGCCTTAAAGACAAGATAATTTAAACATACATACATATATAAACAACATACATATTTCCTATCTTATCATGTGAATATGAATATATAAAAAAGTTAACAAGCAAAACAAATATATATGTAAAAGCAACAAATAAAAAATATATATATATATATAACTTGTGATTTAAATAAGTTGATTACCATTCTACATAAATATAATAGCAACTCTCATAATTAGAATAGGATTATCAACATAAATAAATAAATATAGCAAAATAATAAACAAGATTTTTCTATATTATTTAATTAAAATACATAAATAATAACAATTTCAGAAAAGTTTATCTGAGATTTAAATATAAATCACTAATAAATACAAATAAGCAATCACATGATTTATTAATAGATTTGAGTCAGTAGCAAATATAAATAGAGCATATATCTTTGGCAACAAGGTAAAGAAATAAAAAAAGATTTTCTACAATCCTATATTGAAGACAAGTTTATAGAAATTATCAAGAATTCTAAAAACTAATATAAATCAAAGCAACAATCAATAGAGATCATTGAATAAATATATAATGAATTAATAATAAACAATAAAGTAACAATAACATATATATAGAAGATAGAAGAATTGGAATTACAAAAGCTTCAAGAAATAGTCAAAAGATAATATATTAGTAAACTTAGCTATTATACTACTAAAAATAAAGACATGACATCACCACAAATCTTTATTTCATAAAAAAAAAAGAAACATATAGATTAAATGCAATGATAGTTAATATTCTTGGAGAAACAGAAGAAAAAAAAAAGATATACCTAGATAACATCTTTAAACTTTTACAAGAAAAAAGAAGCTGTTGAGAAAAGAGTTTATTAATAGAAATGTGTGATTAGTTTTTTGGGTACAAGAGAAAGAAGATATTATAAGATGTATAGAAAAAGTTAATTGAAAGGAAGACAACTTTACTATTTAATATATAACATTTCTAACTACTTACAAAAAACAAAAAAACAGAAAGAAACTTAGATAAAAAAGTCTTTCAAAAATCTAAAACCAAAGAGAATATCACTATCTAATATACTGTATATGTTTAATAAATATAAATCAAAAAGTCAATATGAACCTTATAAAGATATATCTAAAAAAATATGAAGAAGTCCAAAATATTTATATCTATCAGATAAATAAAACCATAGGTAAAAGTTTATATCAAATAGCACAAATATCTCAGCCTAAATTCTGAATTAATTTGGATAACTTCAATTAGTATAGAAATATCAAGAGTCATATTCTCTAAGTCTAAACTTAGTAACAATAAAATCAATCAAATATTAATTGAGAAAAATGATAACTCAACAAGACCTTTAGATATTGACAAAATCTATACTAGTATAATAGTCAAAGCATTAAATAGTACTCAAGCTAAAATATACTATATATTTTAAAGATCCCTATACATTTAAGAAATATAAATTTATAGTTGTTTGTTTCAAGATAAAAGAAAAAAGAGATAAAGTATACAAATAACATATTTTTTTGCAAGGACATCACCTCTCATAAAGCATTAAACATACATCTAAATCAAAAAGACAGAATCTTAAAGATAAAAATAAAAATATATGATTTAGGTTCAGAAGTATAGAAGTATATAATAAATCAATGCCTAACTCATATCAGATAATGAATCAACAGATTCTATTTTTACTCTGGCAAGTTATCATAGTTTCAGAAACTAGAACTGAATTAGACAGAGAAATAATAATAGAATAAGACAAGAAAAAAACAAAAAAAAAGAATATTCTACAATAGGGAGCAATAGAAAATCAATTAGAAATCAGTAAAACAATAGACATGATTTTTTTAAAGCTAAGGTGAGATCCAAAATAGAAAATATTTAAGATCCTTTAAAAAGTATTTTAGTTAATCTAAAAAAACTATATACTAAAATAGATACTTTAGAGAAACAAACAGTTTTCAGAAGATCAAGATTTAGTAATAGAGGAGCAAACTGCTTCTAAAGGTGCATCAGTTCTTGATAGCAATCAAGAAGAGCAAGAGTTTACTGCCTCTTCATCAAAAACTACAAATATAGATAATAAACAAACTCTAATAAGCAATAATAAAATAGAATAGGTGAAGAATTTAGATATCTCAACATTTTTATAAGATAAGTAGAAAACTTTTCTAAATAACAATAGTAGACATAGACTATTAAAGAAAATTAAAGAAAAGAATAATATAGATAAAAAGATAATTAGAATTGATATATATAATATTAGAGGAATTACAGATAAAACAAAACAATAAAATTTGATTGAAGAGATAATAGAACAAGGAATAGGCATATTGGAATTATGTAAAACAAAACTAATACAAGTCATTATACAATAGATATTTAATAATCAGAAAGGCTATAAACACTTTTATAGTACTAACAAAAATACACTATTTAGAATAGGAGTTAGTCTTTTAATCAAAAGAAATTTGAAAAAAAAGATTGTTTCAATATAAAAAATAGAAGGATATATTATTGCTACCAATATGCTTATAAAAAGAATATCTGTATCATATAGATTTATATTTCTTCAGACAAACCAAGGTATAAAATAATAGAGAATAAGATAACTAGTCTTATTAAAAAAAGATATGAACAAGCCTTTTATGCAATAATAATGGGAGATTTTAATATGACCTATAATCCATCAGAAGATAAAAAGTACTTCTCTAAAGCAAGCTTCAAATTATTATAACAACCTGAAATTCCATTATTCAACTTTTTCAATAAATGGAATTTTATTGATATACAAGTTATATGGAAGATAAAGAAAAAACTTTAATAAGAGAAAACCTAACAAGTAGTAGTAGAATAGATTATATTTGGATTTTTTATAGTCTAACAAGTTATTCACTACTCCAATTTGATAATCAAGATATAAAAGATATTAGGGTAGTAATTACACTATGCTTCTAATAATTTTATATAACAAAGATCTTTTTATAGAAGCAAAATCACAAAACCTATTACAAATATATTAAAGAAAATTGATATAAAGGGAACATCTCCATTATAATAGCAAGCCTTTTGTAAAAGTATAGACTATAAATTTAAAATGTCACTAGAACTATTGTTTTAAGAAGAATCCAATCAAGATAAAAAAAAATTAGGTGAACAAGTTATGAAAAACCTTCAAGAAACTATTATATAATAATCTTTAACAAACTACTAACAAAGAACAATCTAGTTTATTAGGAAATTTTTTTGGTGAAGAACTCCAGAGATTTTCACCTGTTAAAATTTTCTGGAAATTTTCGAAAAAAACTCTGAAAAACTTTCAAAATTTTTGAAAATTTGTAAAACAAAAATAATTTCATTAATTTTAATAATAAAAAACTTTGA
>CAJVPT010005895.1:0-11643 GCA_910592055.1 Acaulospora colombiana
TTGCACTTAGAAGGGTAAAATAACCTAGACAAGTGAGTTAGTTAAAGAATTAGCTTTAGCATTTCATATTATATGTATAGCTTACAAATGTTTAATAAAGCATACGTAACTAGCCTGATAGAAGGCAAAAAAAAAAAAATAATAATAATAATTCAAAGAGTTAATTAATATTTTATTTTTATTTATTTCTTTAATTTATTAACTTATATATTAAGTTTTATAAGATCAATAAAATATGAGTAACAAGTTTTAGATAATAAAAAAGTTTTATTTATTCAAGCAAAGATTTTTATTTCTTATTATTCTAGCTAAACAAAGTTTAAAACAAAGGTTTTTTTATTCTGATTAAATAATAAGGCTAAATAATTTCTGGATTATACTAAGCTTTGATTTTTTAATTATAATTAAGAATACATTTTCTTAGAAATTGTTAAAGGATATCATAATTAACAAGAATTCTTAATATTTTTTAATATTTTTTTACTATTACAAGATAAAATAATTATTGGAAAAATTGATTTTTTGGATAATAAAAGATATTTATCAATAAAATTTCTTTAATCAAGTATGGTTATTAAAAGATATTATATTGAAACAATATAATTTAATTATATTGAACCTGAGATCTATTATAAGTTATTTATTTATTACAGATAAATATAAAATTATTATTTAAAAAAAGTTGAAAATAAGTGCGTTACTAAAAGTAAAGGCTTTTATTAAGCAATAAGTATCTTTTAATAATATACAAAAAGGAAATAAAAATCAAGAATAGATAAGTTTCTCAAATTATCATGAGAAAAAAAAATTCATAATTAGATGTTTCTTATCGAAAAGAAGGTTTTGAGAAGTAAATCTTTGAAAAAAATTGAAAATTTTCATTTTCTTATTTCTTTCTATTTTCTTGTAATATGTTTGTGCATTTTTATATTCCTTTTTTTCTTTTTTTAATCTATCTCTTTTGTAGTTTTCTATATTCCAATGACTTGATAGAACATTTGACAGTAACAATTTACCAACAATGATGTAGTGGATTAGGAAGGTATTTACCCAAAGACTATTGTAAAACAAAATATTGTTCCCAAGGTCAAATTTAGAAGCTATTATTACTTAGAATAAGTTTGATAGATTTGATAGAAATGTTTAGCTGTAGTATGTATCATACTGCTCGAGTGAAAATGTACTTATGTTTTCAATTGATTAATAAACTACGATCTAGCCTGGCTACGGTTATTGCAAAAAAAAAAAAAAAAACAAAAAACAAATAATACTTGTAAATATTATAGTTTCGATATTTCAATAATATATTTTTGTTTAAAGTTATAGTGATTTTACTAATTCCAGCTGTTGTTCACATTGCATACTTTTTTATGATTCAATATTACGAATAATTCATCTATATATTCCTGTTCAATCACAAATGAGTTTTGAAACTGTCGATTTCGATCGAAGATGACCAGATAACAACTTATTTTTAACTTAAACCTTTATAAAAATAAATTCGATAAATATACATTTTAAATCTAGATAAAAATGTTATCTAATATACAAGGTGATATAAAATATGTCAAAATCACTATAATGGATTAGCAGAAGAAAGGTAAAAAAAATCCGAGTGTGTGTGTTCATGACAGTAAACTTCAAAAAAAAAAAAAAAAAGAAAAAAACCCGACTCGACATTTATTTCTCTACCCTTCTATATTTTTAGTGTCCTTGTCCCCGCTGCTTTATAAGTCTTAATCTTAAGAAGACATTTTACTTCTCTCTAATCTTCTTCTCACCATATAACAGTCCCGCTTCAAATGATCCAATGAACCACATTCATAACATTCGATTCTACTAAAACATGTCTTATTTGTGTGATTGGTAGAGCCACAATTATAGCAAACGATCCCTGCGCCCAATTTTTTTAAAATATTTTGATCGGCGTTTCTCAAGAATTTTTCCCATTCATTTTGCCGTAATCTGTACAAGAGCATGCATGTTTTTGCATCTTCAACCTGTTTTTGACATATTTTAAAATGTGTTTCTTTTTTTTTTATACTCAATATAGAACTATGAAAAAAAGCTTACTGAGTCATGCTCTCCTTTCTGAATTTCTAACCCTAAAATCTCTCTTGCTAAGTTTTTTAATGATGTTGTCCTTTTATCAACACTAAAAATTATATTGTAATTTTGTGTATCACGAACCAAATGTTTTGGAGGCCATGCTTTTAAAGCCTATATTTTATAACGAAAGATGAGCAAGGGAAATTAAAGTTTAAGGATAACAATTAAGTAAAATGCAAAATGCTGACTCGAAAATCGAAATATAACGATTGTCCGATCACAACTTTTCCTCGCATTAATTTTTTGACTTCTTTCTTCGTCTCATCAAAATTGCATCCTATATATGATTTTAATATGTCAATATGAAAGGGATCCCATGATTTAAAGTGTTACTAACCATTTTCCAATAAACTTGGGGTAATCCCACTACACGGGGTACGATAATCTATAACCTCTTCGGTAGGTTTGACAAATTTATCCAGTAAAGTTTCACCCCGATAGTTTACGATCGATACCCTGGCAAGCATTGAGGTCTTTCCGTTTTTACCTACACCAACCATTTCGCAGTCGACAGCAATGCAATTTTCGAGAATTTTCGAAAATCTAGAATAACATAATTTGAAGAATTGGATAGAATTGAATTTTATTTCTGATCCGATGTTTTATGAGTGATTAAAAATTGAGGCAGACAATACCGTGACTTCTGCAACCTATCGAAATGACCAAACCACTCTCCGGTAGTTTTAAACTTAACCACCGGCATTGTTGTAAAATCCATCACGGGGAAATTCATTCTATATACCCCACGTACTGATTATTTGAAATATATTTACAAATTCACTGCCTACCTTTTTATACCGCATACTGTTCTTTGTTACCATTTCCAAATTTGGAGGTGAGAATTTTCATTTGAAAATCCGAACCATGTGATAAATCTGCGGTGTAACCAATTTTTGAATCAATTTTTAAAAAACTGACCAATAATTTTGACTTCGATATTATAAATAATGGTAATATTACTTATTTGGAGATAATATAAAAAGATTTTGTCTATTCTTTAATAAAATTTAACTATTAAGGATAAAATTTTATTCAATTAAAGAATAAAAAAATTACAAAATATTTTAATTAATTTTAATATTAAAGTTATCATGTTTTATAATAGATTCTTATAAATTTTAATAAATAAATATAAATTTATAGTTATAAAATTTAAATAATTAATAGAACTATAAATATATTAAAAGAAACTTTGCTTTTGAAAATAAATTTATTTGAAATTATATACAATTATTCCATAAATAAATTATTATAAATATATATAAATAATGTTTAATATATAAATCGACTTAAAGACTTACTTTTTCTAATAACTCTTTAATTAAATATAAAAAAAGTATTAATAAAAAGTTTTTATACTTTTATACTAATAAAGTTTTATTATTTTTCTTAAATAAATTTAAAAAGAATCTCAAAAATAATTTTTATTTTCTTTTTACTAATACTTTTTTTTAAATAAAAACTTGACTTTTACTAATCTAAAAAATCAAATAATATCTTTTCTATTTGCAACTAAAATAGGTTCCTAAAAGAGGAGACAGGGACAAAACTCAAATATTTCTTATTAGAAAACATTAAAATTTTTAAATAAATAACTATAAAAAATTATTCATAATTATTTTCTATTATTTAAATCATTGATTTATAGTATTTTCCAATTTTGTTCCTATTAAAGTGAAAAGTTATGAATTTTGTTTCTTAAAAAAGAACATAAGTGATCTGCAAAATTTTATATACTATATTTTAGAAACTCATCATTATTTGTAACAAAAAAGTTCTAAAAAAAAATCAAAATATACTATATATTTACTTATTAAAGAAATATTATAAAATATATTAATATAAAAAGAAACTTTTTACTCTCATATTACTATTTAATACTGTAATAATATTTTTTCTTGATTATTTTTGATAAATTTTATTTACTTCATTTTAATTCTAAACTTCAACTAGTACACAATTTCTTATATAGTAATTAAATAATAAAATACATATTAATAAAAAAATATAAATAAAGTTCTATTTTTTTTTAAACCTTCTGTCAGGTTAGTTATGTGTACTTTATTAAACATTTGTAAACTGTACATATAATATGAATCACTAAAGCTAAAAAACACTAACTAGTTTACTTGTCTTTATAATTACTACTCTAAATGCAACTTTGGAAGTAATTTATTACTCCATTAGAAGTTCAGGTGAAAACCCTTCTAACTCTTAATATTATTGCCTGCAGGTCACTACTACAGATATAAATAAGTTTTTATTAATTATATTATATACTATATAAGAATATATTTTTTCAATTTTTATAAAAACCTAAAATTTATTATAAGTTTTTTTTTTTTTTTTAAGTGTTAATATAGTCATGCCATTTAATCTTTATTGATTTATTAATATTTTTTCTTTATACAAATTTAATTGTGATGAAAAATATATTTATAAAAGTAAAAAGATCAATAACTCAATATTATAGTTAAATCTATAAACTCTATAACTTATTATGGTCTACATTCATGAATATTAGTATATCATAAATCTATTAACACTGATATTAAGTATGAATAAGGTATAAAGAGGAAAACTATTGTTTATAATATTGGTCATACTTGAATTGGTTAGTTGGATATATAAAAGTTTGAAGGTTTATATAAAATACTTTTCTATATTAGAAAGTGAGGTGTGAATATTATGGTTTCTAGCAGATCAGTTGTGTTTTATTTTCCTTGTGATCTTATTTTCTTTTTTTAGATAAAATCTATATTACAATATAATCTTCAAACCTTCTTTTTTTCTTGCCAAAATCTGTTTATTGCTTTTCTTATTGCATTTTTTGCTTTAGTCAGATTTGAGTAATTTTTGTAACCTTTTCTATTATTTGATATATAATAGTTCCCCTTATAATGTCTTTCCAATCTATCTGGTATCAAGTTTCTGCTACTGCTTCTTTTTTGTTCCTAAACTATGTATATTTCTATTTGTTTTTAATGAATTTTGATTGTTGAATACCATTTACATGGGATACACATTCTTTGATTAGAAATATTATATATATATATTTTTTTAGTTTTTCAGAGTTTGTATTATATATTAAGGAATAAAGATTAGTCTCTTTGTGTTTATCACAGATTATACATTTGGAGCTGATATATATATAGTATATAGTAGTCTGGTATTGAGTTTGAATATAGTTGGATATTTTTTTATCCAAGTTTTGATTTGAAAGGTTCTGTCTTTATTGTCTTTAATGTCTATATGTAATAATGTAATTTTTGTGAATAAGAAAGTTTCTAGTATAAGTTTCTAGTCTATTTTCTTAGATTTTTCCTTGATTGTCCAATTATTTATTTTTCTTAATACTTGCTATTTGCTTGTCTACTTGGTTTTGATTATTGTTTTCTCAAGTATATTGTTTTCTCAAGTATTTTGAAGGGAAAATTGATGAAGGATTTATATCATATAACTAAAGTATTGCTTTCAATTAACTGCTTTTTCTGGATTGTTATAATATTCTTATATTAATTTATATATATAGTGGTAACAAGTTTGTCTGCTCTTTTGTTTCCAGCTATACTAATGTAACTTTTAACTTTGATCCATTGTGCTTTGGTCTATTTTATTTCAAGCAGTTCTATTATTATACAGTATTTATTAATTTTTTATTTGATTGATTTTTCTTTTTCTTATTGTTTTTTCATTTTTTCTATTATTGGTTCTAATTGAATTTATTGTACTTTGACTGTCTGTAAAGATTTTTATTGTTTTATCTGGACTGATTATATTGATTATTATCAATATTACTATCAGTTTAACTCTTGTAGAAGATGGGATATATTAAATTTTTGTTTGAAACTCTACTAGATCTTTCCCAGATTCTGTTTGAATAATTCAGCCTAATCACATTCTGCTTCTTGTTAATTATCTGGTAAAGAAGTCCTCAGTATATATATATAAATTATTGTGTTGTTGAATTCTTATGGTTATGTCTGTAAGTCTTTTTATCCTCTAGTCACTTGTTTTAACTCTTGCTGTGTATAGTATTATAATTGTAGATATCAAATCAAGATAAATTGTTAAAGGTGATATTTGAAAATTCAATATTTTATTTATTTCTCTTAATACTAACTCGATTTCCTTAAGTAATAATCATAGTCTGTTTTGGAATGGTTATTTGAATTGCTATATACTATCAGTATTATTGATATGGCTAAAGAGTTATATTAATTTTGAACTTTTTTGAATTAATATATTAATCAGTTGATATGGTAATAATTGGGAGATACATTGTTATTGGTTTTTATATTTTTTTCTTAAGTTCAGATTATTTAGGAGGCAACTCTTGCATTTGTATAGAGGTGATATTTGATTTTCTTTAGTCATGTAATTGACTATTATAATCCTTTAATCTAGATACTTTTTCTTTCTAAACAGAGTTATCATCTCATTTTTTTTTTGCTGCTATCTATTTAATGATTGTTTTTCTTTATGTGGGAAAGATCCTTATATTTGTGAAAAAAATGTTTTTGATTTCTTTAATACAAGATCTTCTGACATTATTATATTCATTAGTGGAGAAGTCTTTACAAATTATTTTTCACAAATTATTGATTATTGTAGTGTTCTTCCTTGTCTTTTCAATTTGTTTCTAATTTGTTGCCATATAAAAACCCTTATAAGGTTATTGTTGAAAAGTTATTTAATGAAAAGTATTTTCATTATGGCCTTATTTTTTAATTTTATTAATCGTATTTGTTTGATTATTACAAATGAATAATTATAGTATACATATATGTTAAAGTAAACCTATTTTATATAAATAGTTGTATACTGTATATATTTAACTAATATTATGTATAACTGCTATCAGCCCAACCCTTAGCTAGAAGACTGTATAATTCTATCTTAATTATTCCTAGAACAATTTTTTATTAAGACTATTCTAGTTATCAGACTATTGAATTCAGTATCCCAGATTCTGATTTTTGATCCTTTAGAGTAATCCATGGATTTTTTTTCTATCAAAGCCTCCTAATAGTCAAGTCTGTGAAAGGTAACACAACCATATGCATGAGAATAAGTCCAGAGAAACATATTATCAGTTTGGGAATCTTCTCTTATTATTATTATTTTATTGATAATATAATTGTATCAACAATAATTCTATTTGATTTTGAATTATAACCTGATCACAATCTATATATAAACTAGATATTATATTAGAAACATCAGTTAGTTTACAATTATATCAATAGATAGATTTTTTTTCTTATTGAGCAGTCTTGTATTTTATTGATGAAATTGAATCTAAATCTTGTAATCCTGATCTTTTTTATGAAATGCTAACTACTGTATTATTGGCCTATAGATCCTTGTTTTATTGCTATTTTCAGATCACCAGATCATTATTATGAGATAGATGAGATCTTCATATCACCTTGTGACTTATTTTCACTTGGCCCTTATATGATATTGAACTTATACTTAATAATTGTGATCTGAGAGTACTATCACTATGCTATGGATCCATGGATTTTTAAATTTATTATAAATTACTTGTTTATATATATAAATAGATATAAGATATTATTTTAATTACATCTTTTGTTTTTTTAGAAAAAATCTATTTAATTACAATATATCAATTATATAAAAAAGAAGATTTTTAAGCTTAGTAGTTCAATTCTTAAAATATATAAATTTAATATATATTTCATAATTTTATTACAATCAATATAAAAAAAGATTTTTTTTTTGAGTATCTGTGACCAGACTAGATTATCAATTTATTAATCAATTGAAAACATAAGTATATTTTTATTCGAGCAACATAATATATACTATAGCTAAACTATTATTCTAATCTAACTAACTTATTATAAACATAAAAGTCTTTAAGTTCGATTTTGAAGACAATATTTCATTCCACAGTGTCTTTGGGTAAAAACTCTCCTAGTTTACTATATCATTGCCAGTAGATTATTACCACTGTATGTCTTATCAAGCTGCTAAAATACAGGAAACTACAAAAGGATGGATTGAAAAAAAAAAGAAAAGGGAAATATCTAAAAATGTCTAAATAGACAATAAGAAAAAGAAAAAGTAAAAATTTGAAAAAAAATTTTCAGTTTTTTCCAAAGATCTGCTTCTTAAAACCTTTTCTCAATAAAAAATATTCAATTAAGATATCTTTTCTTTTCCTGACCATTTGAGAAACTTATTTATTCTTGATCTTGATTTCCTTCTCGTATATCATTTAAAGAGACTTATCACCTAGTGAAAACCTTTACTTCCAGGATATACTTGGTTCTAACTTTCTTTGGGCAATAATTTTTTATCCACTGTCATGGATTACGTGGGTGATGCAATTTATATATAATAGTTTAGAATCCAAAAACCCAAAAGTTTAGCATGAAAGATTGAGTATCACAAGGTAAGAAACTAACGATAAGGCTTAAATACTTATAAGGGAATTATGTGTATCTAACAAAGTATGAAAAGTTTAACAAAGCTTAGGATTAGCACAGCTGATTGTAAAGTAGATAGTTTATTGTTAGTTAGAAAAATATAAATAGTTTATCAATATATAATATATATAAATTTTATAATTTTTGGTTGTATAATTAAGGATTTAAAAATTGCCAAAGTTGAAATTTATAATAAAAACATAGTAAGTGGACTCAAACTTTTGAAAGCAACTGTATATCCTAGTAGAGACTAGATCATATTGTTTCAATATGATACCTTTCAGCAGCCATGTTTAGTTAAAGGAATTTTATTGATATACATCTTTAATTATCCAAAAAATCATATTCCTCAATAATTCTTTTACCTTGTAATGATAAAAGAATTTTAAAAAAGAAGAGATTCTCATTAATTATGATATTCTTTAACAATTTCTGAAAAAATACATTCTTAACTGTAACCAAAGAGTTAGAGTTTGATATATTGCCTAACTAGAATAAGTGAGTAACCTTAATCTTGAATTTTTCCTAACTAGAATAATAGAAGAGAAAGATCTTAGCTTAAACAAATAGTAGCTTTTTATTTACCTGGGGACTTGTTGCTCATATCTTATTGATTTTATGGAACTTGATCTATAGATTAACCCAATTGGAGGAGTGGTGTAGATATAAGGCATCAATCAACTCTTTAAATCATCAATAACATCATTAGAATATATGAGGTGATCAATAGAAACTTGTTTATATTCAGCTACTAATGTGTTTCATGTCAACCAATTAGATTCCAGGTAATATTATGTTATCAGAAATTCAGGATCAAACTAAGATAGGCAAAATTCCTTAAGAAAATTGTAAAAAACAATAGATACTTTAAAAGAATATAAGACAGTATATGAGAAGATAGATAATAAGTCTTCTCTCATCAACAAAACCTTTATTTTTTGTTGCTTTCAGCTTTATAAGGTAATACTCTATTTGTCAGTCCTTTTACTTCCTAGAACCTTCTTATCTTTAGTAAAGAAAGTGTGTACTTGAGTTTTTTCAGATCACTAGAAGCTCAAGTCTTATTCAAAGGAGTTTATAAACAAGTAAAAAAAGATAGGAGAGATAAATAAAGACTAGCTTCAAGTTATTTTAATAAAATATAAAGACTTTATTAGCAAGAAAGTATAAAATTTCTTGTGAACATTTTTTGTATATAATTAGAGAATTAGTGGAAAAAGTTTTTTCAATATATTTAATATTGTTGAATTATAAAATTTCACCATATGATCTTCCTAGTACCCAGGATGATCCCAGTACCTCAGATCAACATATCACGATCCTTTTGGCCACCTGAAAGTAAATATCTTCCAGAACACTTCTAGAACATTGATAGTCGATTTTGCTATTAGCAAATTTAGCATAAAGTACTCTAGAATATTCTGTAGTCCTAATTTATCACATGTAACTATTATTTTTGAAGAATATTTGAGTTCTGTTTAAAATAATATAGCTTAATAGTCCAGCGAAACTAATAGTATAACTATTATTATTATTTATCCTAGTTTATATTCTCAAACATCATATAACTCAATTATGTATTTAAAGGAGGAAGTTCTTTCTCTGGAGACTCCTCAGGATTTATCAAACAATAAAATTACCCTTAACTTTAAATTATTGTCCTGCCTCTCCTGCCTAAATCACCAGTGATAAACCTCTTTATCTATTATTGTCCAAATTAGGAACTTTTGCATATCACGTTAGAAGTCTAACTTGGTGTTTCCCTGTACTAGTTCTCTGTCTCTATCTGATTCCTAAGAGGTAAATTGGATAGGTTAACACTATATAAAGAAATAAGAGAAAAGAAAAAAGAACTATAGTTCCTTTTTCAAGATACTACTAAGACATATAACACAATATCTTTCTTAATATTTAAAAAAGCTATAGATCAGATTTGAATTCTAACAACTATCAAGAAGATTACAATAGATCTTTTTAAAGACAGAAGTTGTAGTATTATTTTTTCCAATAAATTCTCTAATCTAATAGTTACAGGAGATAATATAAATCAAAGAGAAATAATCTCTTCATTGTTACGGAGAATTTTTTATAATCCATTGATATATAAAATCCAAAATAATACTATATTAGATTATACTATGGAAAAAGAATAATCATCCAATTTTTATAAACCTGAGAAAAAGATCAGGCTTTTTCTAAAGCAGGTAGTAATTGTCTATATAAATAATATTATCTGAATTGTCAAATCAAAAAAAGATTTAGAAAGTATTTTAAAAGAAACAAAAAAGTTCTATATAGCAAATGACTTACAAATTAATGTGACAAAGTCAATTCTCCTTACCATTAATCAAAATTCTTAAGACACTGAAATGGTTTAAGAATATCATAGTTTATGAGATTAACAAAAAGGATTAGGCCAGATTTCTTGATATTTAGTTAGGATTAAACAGAAGAATCAGAATATGATTATTTCAATAAAATCAGAAATCAGTATAGTAGTTCAAGCAATAACTAAAAAGAAGTTGACAGAAAAACATGCTCAATATGTTATCAATAAAGTTTTGATTCCAAGAATAGAATATAGAATGCAACATATGCACCTGAATGAGAAGATATGTGATGACCTTATAGCTATATTCAAGAAAGTTTTCAAGAATAAAGCTTTAATTTATAGAACAATTCCAAATAGTTGTATTCATAACAAAGAAATATATGGTCTTAAAAGTATTTGAGAAATACAATTGAAAAGCCATATATTAACACTATTTTGCCAACTTAACAATAGTGAAGCCTTTGATATAATGACCATAATTTGATTAAAATAGAGTCAAGTCAAAGACTAAAAATCTGAGAATATCTTTGATAATATTGTAGACTTATACAAGCTGATTAAAGACAATCTGGCAGTTGCAACATTGGTCTTAACCAAAGACCTATAAATTATATTTCAAAGTTGAAGATGAAAGGAAATCTTTGATTATTAGGGAGGTATTCTATTTTTTTTTTTTTTTATATTAACCCTCTGTCAGGTTAGTTAGGTGTGCTTTATTAAACCTTTGTAAACTATACATTA
>CAJVPT010005896.1:0-11642 GCA_910592055.1 Acaulospora colombiana
TTAGCTGTAGTATGTATCATGCTGCTCGAATGAAAATGTACTTTTGTCTTCATTTGATTAATAAACTAATGATCTAGCCTGGTTACGGGTATACAAAAAAAAAAAAATAATATTTATACAACTTAATATATAAAATTTTAAAAAAAATTAAAAATAATATCATTAAATAAATATAAATTATTTTAATTAAAAATTATTTTATAAAACTAAAATATTTATATTTATATTTTTTTATATTTTTTAAATAAATAAATTTTCTATTATAATAAAAAGTTTTTTTTTAAAAAAAATTTAGTCAAATATTTTTATTCCTTACTGTATATATACTGTATTTTTTGTTTTATTAATATATGTAAGGGATAATTGTGACATGATATATTTACTGTACATGTACTATATATTAAATTATTTAGTTTCTCATTATTTGTGAAATATATACATTAGATGATTTATGCATTATAAAGTTAAATAATCTATAACTACATACCAACTTTAAAAATTGTATCAATACTTCAAATTTTTTTTTTGTTTTGCACTCAGTTTTAAAATTATTAATCTTAACTAAAACCTATATTATTATTAATAAGCACATAATTTGACTATTCAAATAAAATTATATATATATATATTTATTATAATTAGTATTATGCAATATTTATTCAAAGTAAATGAATTCTTTAATATAATTTTTGTTGGAATTATTTATGGAATCTGATAATTTGTATAATCTATTTTTGCTTAAATTATAACTGTTACTATATTCTTTATAGAATATTATTATCAAGTTTTTAAACTTTTCTAAAGATATTTATTCAAATTATCTTTTATTTTTTCTCAAAGTAAATTAATACTATTGGATACATTTTTATATTTTGAAAACCTATTTTTAAAAAATCAATCTTATAGAGACTCTATGGTTTAAAATTTAAAAAGTATATAATAATATTTTTGTTATAAACTTTAAATTATTATTATTTGAAAAAAAGATTTTTGTCTTTATTTAAATAATATTATATATGTATTCAAAAAATATTTATTACAATTTTACTATATACTCTAGAATTTATTCTGACTTTAATAGAATACAAATTATTAATATATTGTACTATTATACTGTATATATCATAAATATTATAGATTTTTTATTATATTTTATAATCAAAATAATATATAGTATACAATTAACTAAAATAAAAATTGAATTTTTCAATATTATTTATATTTAATAAATTCTAATTAATTAATCTTGATTTTGTTTAAAAAATATGTTACTAATAGTTAATTATTCAATATTTATATTATTTTTTAAATTTTACTATCTATTTTTATATTTATGACTAAAAAATAATTTTTTTAAAAAAAAAAATTAGTTTTTAAACCTTTTATAAATATATTTTAAAACTATTCATATCAAAATATTTATATATTAATAATTTTTAAATTATTTGAACTTTTATAACAATATAAATATATTAAAAGTAATAAAATACTATACAGTATATTCTAAAACTCTTTCCGCTGATCCTTTGACCACACACAAAAAAGATGTTCGCAAGAAGTTTTTATACTTTTTTGCTAATAAAGTCTTAATACTTTCCTTAAAATAACTTGAAATATGACTTCAAGAGTCGCCTCTACCCTTTCTCTTTTGTTTACAAACCTCTTCACTCAAAAACTTGACTTCCAGTGACCAAGAAAAATCAAGAAATACCTTTGATACCAATGGTAAGAAAGTTTCCAAAGGAAGAAAAACTGACAGTGAAGTATCTGAAGGTCTATCTAACCTTTGAAGTGAAAGGTATATAGAGATTTTTGATGACAGAAGGGCATATTTTTCCCTTTCCAGTCACTGTTGGGTCTCTTAGAGCTATTGCTTTTATGGTTTTCTGGGAAATTTTACCTACCTCAGTTTGACCCTGAATTTTTGGTAGCACAAATCCTCACCAAAGGTGATTGGCTGACACAAAACACGTTAGTTTTTGGAATGTAAATAAGTACCTATTGGTCACATTCACGTGTTTTGATGACGTCATTGGTAATTGGAAAGAATGTTCCAGAAACAGTTGCCTTCAAAAAGCTCAAGTCCCTTAATGAAGACTTCCATGACACCAAAAGACCAAGCAATAGGTAATGTGAATTACAAACTCCCATCTCTTACCTAAGTTCCTCAAGTGGTGATAAAGCTTTAATGGAAAAAAGCTGAGGTTTAAATGCTTTCCTTGAAATATTCCAATCCGATGCCTATTTAAATGAAAGACCAGTTGGATTGACTCGTCCGATGCCACAGGTGATGAAAAAGAAGATTTCTTCCAAGGTTCAAGTGAAGCAAGAAGACTATCCCAATCAGACAGATCCCTTTTAAGAAGAGGTTGTTTTTATTTTTGGATTTTTTTGTTGGACTTTAAATTGTCTTTTTTCTTTAATTGTTTTTCCCTTTTCCCTTTTTAACTTAGCAATTCATTGATTTTCAGGTTAATCAACAGTAACAAACTATTGATAATAATCCTAGTAAATAGAGATTATTACCAATTTATCAGTAAAGTGTAATATTGTTCCCAAAATCTGACTTGGAGTACTTATATATGAAGATAAGTTAGACACTTTATAAAAGTTTATAAATTATTATAGATTTACTTTAATTTCTCAACAAAAACAAGTCATTATAACATAGTTGCAGGTTAAAAAATATATATATATATATTCTTTTATTTTATAGCCCTGGACATAAGTAACTGACCCAATCTATTTTTTTTTTTACTTAATAATGCCCCTTCAAAATTTCAACCATTCAAGAGTAACATTAATCCTGATCTTGTGTACATTTGCAGATTTGTGTAACTTCTAAATCAGGAGATAGATAATTGGTGAATGCTATGTCAAAATTATAGCCCTTTCATTTCATAGGTATTACGAAATTGAGTTTTTACATGAACACCCGAAGGTAAAAAATATGAGTTTTTTAGAAATAGCAGCTTATATTGACTGCTTTAAATCCACTGTTATTTATTGGATCCAAAGGTGGCGGATCATGAAAGATCTATCTAATGAATCAAAGACTGGCTAGAGTGTAGCATGACAATAAAGCAGAATAAATGAATAATCAAACTAGTGAAAATAGATTATAATATAACTAGTAGTGAAATACAAGGAATTGAGGAAAAAAAGGGCATAAGCATTAGTTCAAGGACTATTTGGTACATATTATGAATTTGGGGACAAATATGCAAATAAAATCCAAAAATCACTTCTTACAGACAACCATCAAAAAAATGGCTCCAATGGGCAAAAAATCATCAAAATTTTAATTGAAACTCAGTTATTTTTACAGAGGAGAGTTCTCTTCACCTATTCCTATTGAAAAAAAAAGGGTTGGCAATTCAATAGAAAAAAAATTGTTTGTACTATCAAGTTCTCACTGAAGATCCATATGTGAAGATGTTTTTCAGCTTTTGGGTTTGGCAAATTAGTATGCTTCCAGCAAAACCTTAATACTGATTTTATGTGCAAGATCTATTAAAGGGGTCTTCGACCCTCCTCTACTGAATTTTTTGATGCAAATAATTAAAATGGTTTCTACAAGAAGATAATAATCTAAAGCATCATTCGAAAATCATGAAAATTTGAAAGGAAAAAAAAACATTAGTGTTTTTCCCTGGCTATCAATGTCACTTGATCAAAACCCTATTGAAAACATTTGGCAGGTGTTGAAATTAAATCTAGCAAAAAAAAAAAATTCGATTAGTTAGTCATCTAAAACTATTAATAGAGAGAGAATGGAACAATCTCTTACTCAAATTTGTCATCAAATTAGTAGGCAGCATGTGGAGACTCTAATAGAAACATAGAGAGATTATACAATGTACTAAGGATCAGCATTAATAATATAATTTTTTAATAAAAAAAAAGTTTTTAAATTTACTTACCTTTTTAGGAGTTAGGGGGTCAGTTACTTATGTCCAGGGCTATAGTTAAGTAATAAGATTGAATTGTCTTTAATTTGTATTAAGTTCTAACTTTTTGATTATAATTTATAATATATTTTTTCAAATATTATTAAAAGATATTATAATCAACTGTTTTTACTTTTATATTATTATAAAAGTAATAAAAGATATTTGCTAGTAAAATTTTTTTAATTGGATATAATTATCAAAGGATATTATATTGAAATAATATAACTTATTTCCAATTAAATTTTATAAAAATTTGAGATTTATTATAAGTTATCTATTTATTTATAGTGTTATGGGTCACATGGGTAATGTGATTTATGTATAATAGCCTAAAATCCAAAAATCCAAAAGTTTGGCATGAAAGATTGAATTGTCGCAAGGTAAAAAACTATAGATAAGGCTTGGATACTAATAAGGGAACTATATGTATTTGACAAAGTATAGAAAGTTTAGCAAAGTTTAGAGTTAGTACAGCCGATTATAAAGTATATAGCTTATTGTTAAAAAGTATAAATAGCCTATCAATGTATGCTGAAAAGGCAGAGCTGAATGTATTAAGAAAGAGCCCTTATTGAGAATAGAGATAAAAGTTAGTAATATACCAAAGAAACAGAATGCAATAAAGAGACACTTACCTTTGGTTAAGCAATTACCACACCTCTGCCTTCTCTAAGTGTTCTTTATAGGAAACATTCTCTTCTTTATGTCATTTGTGAGTATTTGTGAGTTGTCTAAGTTATATGAGGCACTATGGATTAGCAATGAATTTGTCGAATTAGCCCATAACAATAGATAAACATAAAATTATTATTTAAAAAAAGATGATACTATATATAGCATATTTCTAAAAATAAAGATTCTAGTAGATAATAAGTTTTTTTAAATAATATAAAAAAAAATTAAAATAAAAAACAAATAAATTTTTTAAATATCTAGATAAAAAAAAAATATCTAATAAAGTATTTCTTATTAAAAAAGATTTTAAAAAATAGATCTTTAAAGAAAGCTGAAAGTTATTATTATTTTTTTTTATAATATACTTATATATTTTTTATATTCTTTTTTTTTTTTATAATTTTATTAATACTAAATAAAATTAAATAAAATTTTAAACATATATTCTTAAATACTTATAAAAAAATTTTTTTTATTAGGAATAACAAAGCTCAGTCTCATATATTAAATAAATACATATGTATACAGGAAGTTTCAACTATATACAATATATACCTGGCTATATATATTTAAGAAGAATATAGTATGGACATGATGTCTATTACAGTGCAGCTTCTAATGTCAACTCACTTTCAAGTTATTAATCTATCAATATGACTTGTTGCTGAAAGAAATTCTACTATCTAAATATTTGCATCTGTTTTTTTTTTAAAGTGCTAGCTCATTTCTATATCAGTTTCGAAACTTTATTAGAGTCAAAATTGATTTTAGAGATAACCGGAATAAATAATTACCCATACTGTTTTAAGGATTTACAGATCAATAAATAGTACAAGAGACATCTATTTATGTCTTACCCAACCAGGATGGGGTAACTATATGACTGTCTAGTGTAGAACTATTTCTTAATTCTAACTCAGCTAAGGTTGTAGGAAGTCTTATATATTCAAATTTAATAAAGTAATTCACCAGATTATCTCTATACTCGGAAATAGCACTTCCTAGGACCATAGTTCACTGGATGACTTGTTGCTATCCCTTCTGTTATAGGAAAAACTAACATATTAGGAACTCACCTAAGATACTCAATATCACTAGTATTGAGAATTTCTTATATAAAATCCTATTGGCTTCATTAGCGCTTTAAATTTTCCTGGGGCTTGTCATGTGTGTGGGACCTGTCTTGTTACTTGATTGGGGCTCAGTTCTGTGTGAAGGACAACAATCCTTCCATTGTTAGCCTTGATTGTTAGGGCCTGTCTTGTGTCTTCAGTATCACTTTTGTGGATATGTCTTGATTATTCTATGAGTGATCGGGTCCTTCTTCTTTTCCATTTTTGGGAATGATCAATTCTTTTACTTGGAACCTTTGTATCACTTATTTTTGGTCATGTTATAGAACCTTATATGTATCTTATCTTGTTATGGCTGTGATAAGTGGGTGGAATCCTTCTTTATATTCCTGTTAGGTATCTGAGATTGATTGTATATGGAGGGCTTATATCACTCATGTTAGCCTTATATAGAACCTTGTATTGATTTTGTCATTCTTTCTATAGGTATGATAAGAGAACAGGTTCTCTTTATTGCCTTATAGAGTACTTGATTATTATCATGGGATAATGAGATCTTCATACTACCTTGTGGCTTAATTTTTTACTTGATTCTCATGTGATATTGAACTCTGGATCTTGTGATTGTGACCTGGGAGCACTACCACTGTGCTATTGACCTATAGGTTCTCAACTACTTGCATCTATATTACTCTTCAATGATATTTATATATAATACTCTACAGGTTCTGGGACTGTAATATAAAACTTCTTTCATATCTTGCTCCACTGGATATTCTTTTTATAATACTTATTATAGTATACCTACAGAATATTTACATGGAGTCTTAGATGTTATCTCATCCTACCAGTAACTCTTTTTATAAGACCTATTACAGATTACCTATGGAATAACCATATGAAGTCTTGAATGGATGTTGATTTTGATAGAGACCCTCTTCTTACTAATGTATCGAAACTTTACTGATTCCTTTTTTTTATAGCATGCAGATCTTCAGCCTATCTGCAGGAATGTGTTGGAACCTGTCTTGTAATGAGGTAACTTTAGCACTAAAATTGGCTAAAGCATCTTGTGATCTTTGGTTATTCTATAATTGAATGGAATCTTGGTCACGAGTGGTAATAATTATTATTATGAAATGGATGGGATCTTTATGTACTACCTAGACTTATGAAATACTGCTTTGTAGTAGTATTAAACTTAAAAACAGTACTTAGAGACCTGGAAGCACTACAACTGTACTATTAATTCACAAGTCACTTATAAAATAATATTATTTAGAATTTAGAAATAAATATAATATTTATTTTTTTAAGAAACTTATATTTATAAAAAAATTTAAATTATATATTGTATATAATAAATTTATTATAATTTAATATAAAAAACTATATAAAAAACTATAAAAAATTATTTTTAAATATAATATTAATAAAATTATTTAAAATTAATTTTTCTAAAAATTATATAATTATTATTTCATTATTTTAAAAATAATATATTAAATTTTATAAAGTTATATATAAAAACTATTTTTAGTAGACCTATAGGTCTATAGCATAGTGATAGTACTCTCAAGTCACAATTAAAAGGTTCAAAGTTCAATATCACACAAAGACTATATGAAAAAAATAATCAGGTTGCACAAGAATGAGACTTCTGACCTTCCTGTTGCTCATTAGACTGAAATAGATCTATTACAAGGATTGTATGAGGAAAGGCCTCTAGTCTGGTTATACAATTTATGTCCATTTATTCTCCTGAACTGGATAGGAAAAGAAAGTCCAGGACTTCACTTTTAGGACTGCAGTAACTATCAAACTTTACATAATCTGCTAACCTAATAGTCTCTATGGCCCTATAATTACTCTAGCATAAAATATTTCAATTGATTGTTTACTTAAATGAAGGACCCATCAAATAGGACTTGTCTATAATGATACAAGTGATAACAAAGAGAATAAAAATTCTCTTCAAGATTCAAGTAAATAGTATCAAGGTATCTGAGTGATTAATAATAAACCTTGCAGATTTGCTCTAGTATATAAGTTGGTATAAATATATAGATTAATTGTAAGATCTACTAACTATATCAATATTACTATTAGACTGATATCAACTACCAGCCCCTAACTAAGTCTGCCTTATTTTCAAAGTGGTAAGTAAGTTCAATTAGAACAATTGTAATAGGTTATTATTAATCTGTATATATATAGTAATATATAGTTTGTATAAGATAATTAATGTTATGCCACTGATACTTGTATTTAAATATTAAGCTAATTTTTAAATAAAAAGCTTCTATCTAATATCAGTTGCAGTTTAAAATTAAAAAAAAAAACTTTTAAATATATTTAAATTTACTTTTTTAAATTAAAAACTCTTTTCGTAAATATACTACAACTCTTTTCACTGATTTTCTGACCATACATAAAAAAAACATTCACAAGAAGTTTTTTATACTTCTGGCTAATAAAGTCTTATCACTTTTCTTAAACCAACTTGAAAAAGCTTCAAGAGCTGTTAACTACCTTCACTCCTCTTGTTTACTATTCTCTTTAAATAAAAACTTGATATCTAGTGACCTTAAAGGTCAAGAAGCACCTTTTTTATCTATAGCAAGAAAGTTCTTAAAGGAAGAAGAACTAATGTACTACTATCTCATATTATAGAGAAACACTATAGAAATATCTGTGTAATGAGAGACAATTTTTCCACTCTCTTGTTACTTGTTGCCTTCTCATAGTACTTGTTCTTGTTTTTTTCTGAAGAATTTTACCTATCTCAGTTTAATCCTGAATTTTGAGTAGCACAAAGTTTCTTACACCGAGATTGGATAGACAGAGCTCACATTAATAAAAGAAATAAACAAGCTCCTATTAATCACTTCATGTGTTCAAATACATTTCCTCAGCTCCATAAGAATTTGGGATCTACTATAAGTTATTATACTTGGTGTGGGTGGATAATGAACACTATCTACTTCTACATCTTTGACTAAGTGAAAGAAAAAAAATATACTCTTTCCTTTTCTCTATCAAAAAAGAAGAAAGAAAACCAGGCTTAAAGGAATACAGAACAAGGATGATACCTTAAAAGTGCCATACCTATTCTTTATTAGCAAGAATATTGGGAGATTAGAGAGATCTTAAGATCATTCATATTTAATTAATAATATCAACATGCAGTTGAACAACCTCAGATGGCTGAAGAATATGTTACAATAGGACATTAAACAAATGGTTCAATCTTTATAGATGGTAGTACTTTGGAAAAAACATCATGATATTTATAAAATCCAACAAGGCATATGCTGAAAGTATCAAGATTCTTCTTTCTAAGCTGGAGTTATCGCAATGATAAAGAAGAACAGATTGTTGGATAATAGGCCCCTAATTATCCCAGCACCCATTTACTTCTCCTATGTCCTAGAGCCCTTTGAAATCCTGAATTATTATTATCCAGAAGAACATTATTAGAAGATATTATACTGGATAGGATATGGAAGGAAAAGATAAGAACTGGCGATAAGAATCACAATATAGAGGTACTGAAAGCAGTGAAGGAACAGACACTGCACCTTAAACTTATGAAGCCTTCAAAGTGTAACCAGCCTATGGTATCAATATGGTAATAGTAACATGTCTTCAAGTCACCCATAACCAAAACATTTTTTCTTTTCCTTCTGATGCCTTTTTTGTAATGCAAAATTTTTACTCCTGTTTAAATTTGTACAGTCTTAGCTTTATTTTTCTTATATAAATAGAGATGTTAGAGTAGGGTAATGAATACAACCCCTTCTTATTCCTCCTTGGATTAAGTTAGATAAATTAGATTTGATACACATATCAATTCTCCTTTTTAAAATTTTATATTACCCTAATAGTTCTTTTATTAGATCTCTGTCCAGAGATGGCTTAGGCATGAGATAGTTTTGTAAATCTATCATTAGTTTACTAGCATATTATTGTTTTCTTCTGATCAAATATATCTATATAGTAAAACTTGCTAATAAACTTGACCAAGCCAGTTTTTTAAAAAAAAAAATTAAAATTAAAAACTCTTTTCACTAAATCTCTGATCATACACAAAAAAGATATTCACAAGAAGTTTTTATATTTTTTTGCTAATAAAGTCTTAACACTTTATTTAAAACAATTTGAAGTATTACTTCAAAAGTCATTAGTACCCTTTCATTATTGTCTATAAACCTCTTCACTCAAAAACTTGATTTCTAGTAAAGAAAAGTCAAGTAATATCTTTGATACCAATAGCAAGAAAGTTTTCAAAGGAAGAAGAACTGATTATAAAATACTTGAAGGCCTATCTAACTCTTGAAACAAGAGGTTTATAGAGATTTTTTGCAATAAAAAAGCTTGTTTTTTTTTTGACTATCTTTATTCTCTTAGAACTCATACTTTTATAGTTTTTTGAAGAATTTTGTCTATCTCAGTTTGATCCTGAATTTTGGGTAGCACAAATTCTTACCAAAGGAATTGGTTAACATGAAATATGTCAGTTTTGGAAATGTAAATAAGCTCTTATTGATCATATTCACATGTCTCATTAAATCATTGATGATATAGAAAAAAAAGATCTAGAAAAAATATTCCTTCAACTGTATATGTTTAATCTTTAGAACACAATTATAATATTAAAAAATGAGTAATAGATAAATAAACAGATCTGACTTCCATCATTTATTAAGTTCCTCAAGTGATAAAAAGACTTTCTTAAACAAAAGCAGAGATTTTCAAGCTTTTATTCTATCAGGCAAAGTTCTTAAAAAGATTTCTTTATTTCAATCAGACAAACTCTTTTGTAATATTGTACTGACTCTAATAGTGATAAGTAAATCCATATATTTGCAAAAGAATAAGTTCCTTAAATATTTTTTTGAAGTTACTTTTAGGAATAGTTAAGTTTCTCAAACATAATGAAGCTTAGAGAATATCTCAATCAGGCAAACCCCTTTCAAGAGAAAACTGTAAAATAGAACAAGAACCTTTTGGAGGGCTTTGAATTATATTTTCTTTTCTCTCTTTTTCCAGTACTATACTTTAGCAATTCATTATTTTTTGGAATAATCAATAATGACAAACTATTGATAATGATCCTAATTGACTTAGAGACACTATGTCAAGCTACTAGAAGCACATAATATTGTTCCCTAAATCTGACTTAAAGTATTTAGTTTAGACTTAGTTTTGTTTAATCTGAACTAGCTTAGTGAACTATTCATATTTTTTTAAGTAGTGTAATCTTTTAACTAATAATATACAATAATGAATTAGTTACTTTGTAAAAAGTTTGTAAAATATTTTGATATCTCTTAATATCTCAATAAAAATATACTAAAAGTAGTATAATTGTAGGTTAAAAAAAAATTTTTTTTTACTTTATTAAATTAAAATTTGAATCTAAAAAAATATATATTTTTTATTCTTTTTTCTTATAAATAATATTTTAAATTTTTACATTTTTTTTTTGATAAAAAAAAAAAAAAAAACTCTTTTCGCTGATTCTCTTTTTTTTCAAAAAATTTCCTTTTTGATAATTTTCTTGAAAAAAGTGAAACAGTTCAAATACACAAGGAAAACAACATCTCCTTTGAATCAAGCTACCAAGCACTTTTAACACATATACAACTAGTTATCCAGAAACATCAAGGAAAGAGATATACATCACTTCACTAACTTTTTACTCCTTTTTCTTAAAAATTTTTTAGGAGAAAGAAAAAAGACCTGCAAACTAATTCACAGTCAGAAAAAGGGAGTCAATATCAATTTCACACAGCTTACAGCCAGGCCAGTGCAGGTTAACACCTTTCTTGACACTATAAGGAACTCAAAAAGCAACTGAATCCACTCGATAAATCAAGTTGCTCCAGTTACTCAAAGGCCCAGAAGGATATCAAAGCTCCCTAAAGACAAGACAGTC
>CAJVPT010005897.1:0-11641 GCA_910592055.1 Acaulospora colombiana
TCTTCTTGTTCATAATCACTGGTCATTGTGATTTCATTATCTATTGTTGACTCAGTATCTACATGTTCTGTGATCTCTATCGGTTGACTTTTTGGCTCCCATGGATCACTTGTATTCTTGATAATTTCTATGAATTTGTCTTCTATATAAGGCTATAGAAGATCTTCTTTTTTTCCCTTTCCTTATTGCCAGAGGTATAGGATATGTTGAGTAAGGATCCATTCCTTATGGAATGTTGTTTTGTCTATTCCTAGAATATTAGCAATAATACTATCTAGGATAGTAAAAGTTTCTGGTGCAGAAGTTGTTTCTTCTTTTGGGTCTCCTTCTTTTTGCCTTACCAATTGTTAGGGCACCCATAGTTCTGAGGTTTCGTCGTGCTTTCTTGAAAGTTTAATTAAAGTATTCAAGATATTCTCCTCCCTTTTGTTTACTATATAAAGAATGCATTGTGCCCTATCTATGTTTGCTGTATCACGTGATTATTGAATAAGTCACGTTTCATGGATTAACTCTGTTTATTTGTTTACTTTTTCAGATAGTATTACTAGGATTTCCTAATATACAGTATCTGTTGTGCTAGCAGATCACTTGTGGAGTAAACATGAGTTGCAAATTGTTTATCTGTTTATTTGTTGATTTCAGTAACACATGTACTGGTTCTATTAAGGGGTAAACTGGATATGTGGAACATGTTTTGTGATTAGCTAGAACACGTGTTGAGCTTGTTTATCTATTTAGAGACACGTCACGTAATCTGTTGATATGTCTCTGTTATCTAAAAAGACATGTTCATATTCGCATTACGTGCTAGTTGTTTATGTGTTGCTGATGTGTTGTTATTGATGATCTTTAGCTGTTGCTCTTGGGCTCCTGACGTCCTCTTGGGTCTTGCAAATTTTGAGTTTTGACTAGTTTACTGGTTGAGATTACTATATTACCAGGTTCCTTCTAATGTCTAGAAAGGTGTAAATCTACACTGGCCTGGTTGGAAGCTAGGAGAGTTGATGTTGGGTCCCTTAACCTTACTGTAATTCAGATTTACTTTTGTTTTCTCTTTTCCTCAAAAGTTGGTGGATAAAGTACTAATATTATATTATGTACTCTTCTCCTGGTGACTTATTTATAGAGCTTTATGTGTTGTCCAAGTAAAGTGATGTAGTTGTGTTTCTCATTACTGTGTTTGCTGAGCTTGGATTGTGTTATCCTTTTTCTCTAAAAAATTATCAAAAAAGGAAATTTTTAGAAAAATAGTGGATCAACGGAAAGAGTTTTTTATAATATTATTAGTAATAGTATTATTTTTATAAATTTCTTCTATATCTCTTTTTATATATATACAGTATATATATATATATATATTTTTTTTAATCTGCAATCATGCCACAATGGCATGTCTTTATTGAATAATTGAAATAAATTTACAATATTTTACAGACTTTCACAAAGTAACTAACTCGTCTTTATACAAAAGTACTCTAAGACAAATTTTGGGAACAATATTTCACTTCCCTAATAGATTGGTAATAATTTCTATCTACCAGAATCATTGCCAACAGTTTGTTACTGTAGATTGCCCGAAAACCAATGAATTGCTAAGTTAAAAAAGGTGAAGGGGAAAAAAGAATTGGGGAAAGGAGACAATTCAAGGCTCACCAAAAAAAATCCAAAAATAAAAACAACCTCTTCTCAAAAGGGATCTACCTGATTGGAATAGTCTTCTTGCTTTACTTGAACCTCAGAAGAAATCTTTTTTTTCACCACCTGCGGCATCGGGCAAGTCAATTCAACTGGTTTTTCATTTAAGTGAGCATCAGATTGGGATATCTCAAGGAAAGTATTTAGACCTCAGCTTTTTTCCATTAAAGCTTTGTCACTACTTGAAAAACTTATGTAAGAGACAGGAGTTTGCAATTCACATTACCCATCACTTGGTCTTTTGATATCATGGAAGTTTTTATTGAGAGACTTGAGCTTTTTTGAGGGTAAACGTTTCTAGAACCTTCTTTCCAATTATTAATGACGTCATCAGAACATGTGATATAACCAATAGAAACTTGCTTACATTCCAAAAACTAATGTGTTTCATGTCAGCCAATCACCTTTGGTAAGGATTTGTGCTATCAAAAATTCAGGGTCAAACTGAGGTAGGCAAAATTTCCCAGAAAACTATGAAAGTGATAGCTCTAAGAGGCCCAACAGTAACTGGAAGGAGAAAAATAAGTTCTTCTGTCATCAAAAATCTCTATATACCTCTCGCTTCAAAGATTAGATAGATTTTCAAGTACTTTACAGTCAGCTCTTCTTTCTTTGGGAACTTTCTTGCCATTGATATCAAAGGTGTTTCTTGACTTTTCTTGGTCACTAGAAGATAAGTTTTTGAGTGAAGAGATTTGTAAACAAAAGAAAAAGGGTAAAGGCGACTCTTTAAGTCATACTTCAAGTTGTTTTAAGAAAAGTATTAAGACTTTATTAGCAAAGAAGTATTAAAACTTCTTGCAAACATCTTTTTTGTGTGTGGTCAGAGGATCAGCAGAAAAAGTCCCATTAATATAAAATTATTTATAGAAATATTTAAAGAATTAAAATATATTTTTAAAGAATTTTCAAGATTTTTAAATCCTAGTATAAAATTTTCATCATTCTTAAAGAATTTTTAAAGTATTTAGCTTATTGTATTGTTTAAATTTTTTAAATCACATTTCCAAAGTTTATTTGTAAATATAAATGTCTTTGGAATTGTTGAAAGATTTTTAAAACTTTGAAAAAATTTATTAATTATTAAATTTCTTTTCTTTTCTTTTCTTTTCTTTTTTTTTACCCTCTGTCAGGCTAATTATGTATACTTTATTATACATTAGTATACTATATATGTAAAATGAATCGCTAAAGCTAAATCTCTAATTAGCTCACTCGTCTTGATTATTGCCACTCTAAGTGCAACTTCAGAAGTAATTTATCACTCCATTAGTAGCTCAGGTGAAAACCCTTCCAACTACTAATTTCATTACCTGCAGATCACTACTGCAGATCCTCCTTATGAGTTCTGATAGAAATTAAAATCCTAACCATCTTATTTTATACTTTACTCCTTCTAGAAAGCTTTGTTTCAAACCTTCATTTGCAAGTTTTTTTTCTTCCAGTATGGACCTTTTCATAGTTGCAGTCTTGTTATTCTGATTTAACGGACTGGCTGACCTTCTTATTTTGTCTTCTCTATGGATCCCTTGTGCTTGTTCTCACTTGATCATTCTTAAGCACCTTTTGTTCCATTTCTTCTTTTGAAATTGATTGCAAATCTTCTTCTGTATCTTTACTATCCACTTTCGGGCCTCTTTATCTATTTTTTTCTGGCAGTATCTTAGATTTGATATTTTCAATATTTGATTACTTTATATTAGTCCCATGTAGAAGTTTGGTATATTTTGACCTGTTTCTACAGTCTTTTTTATAAATCTAGTTATACATTTGTCCAATTCTCCTAATTCTACTCTGTCTTCAACTAGAAGCCTTATTTTTTTCTTTTCCATCTCTTTTCTTCTCTTATGCAGAAGTTTTCGAAAGTCTTTTAGAATACCTTCAGCTTCTTTGTTCCAAATTTCCTGCCATTGGGTTTTGTATGCTAGATATTCTAGTAGGTGTTCTATTGTTTCTGCTTGTTGTTTGTATGCTATACACTCTACTTGTTTATATAGATCTGGTCTTCTTATGACCAATTTGAGAAGTATTGGTAACTCTTCATTAATTAGTTTGATAAAAAAGCTTCTTTCTTGAGACTTTAAAGAAGGTGTTCCAAGTGAGACCATTCTTCATCCTTTTATATATCAAATCCCATGTATAGTTATATTAATCTTGAATCTATTGATTCCATTTGTTCTAAATTCTGTTTTGTCTAGTCCATTGATAAGCTGTAACTTTGTTATTTATATTTTTAATAAACTGTCTTATAAGATTATCTAATATCCTTTCATGCCATTTGATTTTGGTAATAATTTTAGATGAAGTAAAATTCTTCCATTCAATTACAGAAAACATTAAGGCTTCCTTTGCTAGAGTATCTGCTTCTTCATTGTAAGGATCATTAGAGTATACTTTGACCTTGACCAGTTCCAGATCAAATTCTTTTTTTTTAACAATATCCAACATTCTTGTTTACAAGGACCAGTTCTTTTCTTTTAACTATCTTCTGTGAGTTCTTCTGGGATCCTCTTTCTCTATTATTTTCCACATGACAATACAGGCTTGGCTATCTGT
Source organism: Acaulospora colombiana (assembly GCA_910592055.1). Classification (NCBI taxonomy): domain Eukaryota; kingdom Fungi; phylum Glomeromycota; class Glomeromycetes; order Diversisporales; family Acaulosporaceae; genus Acaulospora; species Acaulospora colombiana. The sequence continues at coordinate 4,255 of CAJVPT010005897.1, forward strand.
AAAAATCTTGACCTTATTGTTTATTGAAACAACTAATAAAATTGTGACTATTACTACTAACTTAGCTCTAGTGGATGATGACCAGTCATCTACTTCCATTTGGAACTTACTTTCTTTACCCTCTCTTCCTACTTGCACCCATGCTACTCCCATCTTTATTTTTTTACATCCATGATTGATAAGAAATCCATTAGAGTAAAATACCAATGTTTCTTTGGACTGTTGATTCCATTGGAATATTTCAATTAGATGATCTTAATATGCTCCTTTTTTTATATTATCTCTAATAATCTGTTCTCTCCAATTCTCTATATCTATTTGACTTACTCTATTATTCAGATTGGATTTGTAATTATCTTGGATTGTTTTTTCTATTGTTCTTTTTAAAACTATTTTGGAACTTGGAATATTTAACTGCTAGGCTTTTCTCGTGGATTTTCTTATATTAGATAGAAGACTTCATATGTTCTATTTCTTTTTGTCTTTATTATGTATTGATTTTTCATGTTTTTATCTTCTGCACATCCTAAACATTTCGTCAGGCTGGTCTCCTAAGCATATGAAAACTCAATACACTTGAAGTATTCTATTTGTACTACTTGCTTAGTGTTTTCTGATCTTAGTTTTTCCTATATTATTTTTTGATACCTATTATTTGTTACTACATAGAGTGTTTGTTATTTATCACAATCTGAATTTATCTTTGTAATGATTAGATCCTATTTTGATCAGTCTTCTTTTCAGAATTTTGTGAGCTGTCCTGGATCTTTTTCTTGTATGCCCCTTTCTATCACTAGATATCACTCTGGAATAAGCCCTTTACTGGTTTTCTGGATTAGTTGAATCATTTGCTATTTTTTTAGTTCTTTAGTTTCATAAGTGATCAGCTGATCCATATACATCAGTTTATTTTTTTTAAGTGATGGTATGGTTTTCATATATTCATCTGGTGCTAGGTACTCTTGGATTGAGTAGTTATCTTTGTTCCATTCGAAAATATCTTCTCATTTTTAGTTTTGAAATCTTATTCCTAAATCTTTGATCAACTTCATTACTTGAAGTACAAAGTTACCTCTACCTGGCATATGCTCTAATGATTCATAGGTAAGCAGATTGCATAGTTCCCAGTATTTGACTTGTACTTGTTTGATTCTAATGATTGTTGTAAGTCCTGTTGATCCTGGATCATTTAGTCTATTGCATAGTCCTGTTATTTGGCTTTTCTTTTATAACATCCAAATACTTTTTAAGTTATAGATTTTTGGATAGTATACTATATTGTTGGGTATGGATCTGTACAAGTTATTCTTGTTTTTAAGGAGCTTTTTATATGCCATGGTTAAAATGTTATATATTTTTCAGGATAGCATACTATGTTATATATGAAATTCTATTCTTGATATCAATACCCTATTTAAAATAAAGAGCATTTGTTTGTTGATCAAACTTTTATTTTTTAGGATTCATATAATTGTGTTGATCTTTCTGAGTATTTGCTCTTTTAGTTCAATCGTTGTCTTTTGATTACCAGTCCAGATTCCCAAAAATCTTGTGTGTTCAATTCTATCTAGCTCTTTAACTGTTTCACTATTGATTCCTGTTTTGACTTCTTCTGAATAGTGATTTAGTTTATTAATAGTAACTAGTACTGATTTGTTACTATTAATTTGGGAGTCGTTGACTTTATAAAAGATTTTTGCTTCTTCCAGAATCTTTTTCATGTCTTCTTTGGATTTTGCTATCCATGTAGTGTCATTCATAAAAGTAATAGCTACATGTTTAGTTTTCAATTTTTTATTGTCTCCTTTTCCTTTTAGGCTTGGATCCCAGGTGACTGACATTTTATAACCCTTTGTTTCATTATTTTGAATTTTACATAATAGAGGATCATAAAAAATTCTTCACATTAAAAGTGAAATGGTTTTTTTTTTATCAATCCCATCTTCAGCTATTACTGATTTTGTGAGTTCATTTTTAATTATATTTCTGAATTCTCTATCCTGAAACAGACTTATTATAATCTTAATGAACCCTTCTAGAAGTTTGATTCTTTTTATCACCCTTGTTAACATATTATATTATAGGCCTTGACTGTATCTTGGAAAAGTATCCACAACTTCTTTTTATTTTCTCTTATATCTTCACAGATATTGTTGAGAATCTTAATCAGTTCAATAGTACTTTCTCCTGATAGCCCTACAAAGTTCGGCCCTCTTAAAACATTGTTAAGCTTACAGATGTTTTATAATCTATTTATTAGAATTTTGATAAAACATTTTCTTGTAACTTCTAATAATACAATAGATATTGTATTTATAAGATAATATTCCTATGGCTTTGGTTTTGCTATTGGATAAATGTGGCTTTGTTTCCAACCAGTGAATATTATTTACCATTTTAGAAAAATGTTTAACATTTTTCTTAAATATTCTTTTTCATCTTGACCTAGCCTTTTTAATATTTCATAACTGATTTGTGATTTTCCTGAAGCTTTGTTATTAGAAAGTGTTCAAAATGTTTCACTTAATTCTTCTTAGAAATAGGATTTAAAAGATCTTTATACCACTATGCTTTGATATAGTTCTTAGAATTGTATTCTTCTTTCCAGTCATTAGTAAAATTATTAAAGTTGACCTCTCACTTTCTGAAGGTTTCCTGATGGTATCTTCTAACTTTTTCCTCAATTTCACTCTTTTTGGTTATGATATATTCAGATTTTCTTTTTTAACTTTGATCCTATCTAAAACTATTTTAATATGCTCTCTTTCTATTAGTGAGTTTACTATTTTCCTTTGATCATTTCACAGGTTTTCACATCTTTGTTCGGAAGCTATTTTAATTGTATCTCTAGCCTTTTTTGTTTTGAGGTTTTGATGAGTAAATTTAAGACCTTCTATTATATCTTGTATATTCTTTTTCAATAGTATCCATGGGATATTTGAAAAACTATATTGAATACAACAGTTTTAAATCTGGTAATTGGAGTTGTGAGCTCTGTTATGTTTTTCTATGGCTGCACTAAGAATCTATAGCTTGTTCGAGTTGTTAAAAGACTTTATTTTTTTGAAAAATGTCATTAATTGTAATGCTCTTCTGAATTTGATGAACTCTGGATTATGTTTATAGTATTTATTTCTTGAGGTTGATATGTTTTTGGTAACAAGCTTGTTGAAGGCTGCCTTGCTAACTAGCTTTTCAAATATCATCCATATTTTATTTACTTGAACTTTTCTTATGTTTTCTTCTGATTCTTCTTGTAATAAGGAGTCTAATATTGTTTTGAACTTATGGTTCAAACTATTATAAAATGCCTGCCATTGATCTGTTGTTGACCCTTTTATATCTATTCTTTTCTCCCCTTTGGTAGGCAATTTGTGAATTATATTTCTGATGAAAATATTAATATCATGTAGTGTCATTATTAACATTGTGTGATCCCTATTTGTGACTTCCTTCATGCTCTGATTGTCGAAATGTAGGATTGGATATCTTGTTAGATCTTGTGATATCTATATGTAATCAATTTGGCTACTACTTATTGCATCCCATCTTGTTGGGATTTTATTTTTACCTTCCCATGTTGCATGCATATCTAAGAAGTCTTATTCATTAAAAAAGTTGAATAGAAGAATTTTTGAATGCCATGATGGTCTGAATTTTGCTTTAAAAGATGATGTTCTATCTTCTGCTGAATTGTATGCTGCATTGAAATTCCCCATTAGTATTACATGAAAGCCTTGTCCATGTTTATTCTTGATAAGACTTTTTCTTTCTCTTGAACTTTTTTGCTTCTTTGCTTGTTTGATGGATGTATACTTGCATAATACAGATTTTATTTCTTTTCATCAATAAGTTGACTGTGATTAAATATCCTATCATTTCTTCTACTGATGCTACTTTTTTTCGAGATCTTTTCTGATCAGTAGTCTGACTCCTGTTCTATATGTAATATCTACATTGGTACTATGAAAGTGTTTATATAATGTCTGATTGTCGAAGGCCCATTTTGTTTTTGTTTTGATCAATTTGGTTTTACTTAATCCTAGTATTCCTATTCCTTGTTCCTACATCTCTTCTATAAAGCCATATTGAATTATTGTATCTGAAATGCCTCTAATATTGTGTGTACCAATTCTTATTACTTTCTTATAAATATTATTATCATCAGTCTTTTTTGATACATCTTTGTCTTTTACTTTCTTGAGAAACTCCATTTTTTCTATTTGAAGAAATATATCGATGTTATACTTATTTTGCTATTGAATTATTTCTTCTTGTTCTATTTGTCACTCCTTGCTCTTGTTTAGAGTATTTGTTATAAGAGGATCAGATCAGTTCTTCTTGTTGTTGTCCTGAACAACTGATGTTTCTAGGAGTGATTTGGTCTCCCTCTATCTTTTCTTATTTGTTTACTGGAAGTTGTTTTTCCTTCTAGTCTTAAGATTCTACCATTTAGCCTTTTTAAGTTTACTAAAATGAGGTTTAGGGAGTCCTGTTTATCTCTAGTCTCATATTCCATATCTTCTCTTCAGGAAACTTTTTGTTATCATTAATTGTCTATCAGTTCTCTATTGCTTCCTATAGCTAAACACCTAAATGTTCTATTTCTTTATTGTTTTGGTTTATTGTTGTAAGTTTGTCTAGTATTTCTTTGACTTCTTATTAGCTGACCTTGCTTCAATAGTTTTTTGGTTGACTTGTTAGAACTGTCACTATCATTATAAGAGCTCATTTCTTCTAGGCTTCTGGATCTCCATTTGGACTTCTTATTACTTTTAATATCTGTTCTTCCTAACCTTATGACAGGTTGATTAAATTTATTATTGCTTGAATCACTCTTTGGTTTAGAGACTTCTGGTTCAGAGCCTTCTGACTCAAAGCCTTCTGATTCAGAGACTTTTGGTTTGAAGACTTCTGTCTTATGGGATTGCTCTTTTAAGGCTTCTATTTCTTTGATAAAATGTTCCTTAGCACTCCATGTTAGCTTGTGTCCATGGATAAAAATATGTTACTTCAATGCCCTTGCTAGGTCTTGGACTAATGTGAAACATATTACTATATATCCTCTTTATTTGAATGTATGAGGATTTCTAGGTGTATAGCATGTCTTTGCTTTAGTATATCTGATTGCTCTTGAAATCAAACTGGTTGTAGTATTGTATGTTTCATACAATCTCAAGAATAGAGAGTTCCATTGTTTGATAATATTATTAATTTCATCATTATCTGGCTCATGTTGAAAAAAGATAGCTCTGATTGTTTCTTGATTGATATGGATTATCCATTCTTATTCCATATTATTGTATTGTTGGTGTGGTATTATTTGAGCTTTAATTCTTCTTTGTGATTATGAATAATTGTAGATATAAATATTTGAGGTTTCTCCATATCTTTTATGGACAGATTTGATCTTGTGTCTTGAGTGACTTCGATCAATATCAATAAGAGTTACTATTAAAGATCTCTTGTTCACCTTTTTCTTTTGCTGAAAGATTTTCTTATTTACAGGATATGAGACATTCATCTATTTCTCTGTTTCTAGGGGTATAACTGTAAAGTTTTCACCCTCTTTTTTGTTAACTTTTTCTAAACACTGCAAGGTATCTTCTTCTTCTTTACAATAAAAGGTTGTCCAGGCATTGCCATTAAGGAACTCTTTTTTGAAAAGCTTTGAGTCTTTTGGTAATTCCAGTATGTTTTGGAAATATGTCACTTATTCATATTTAGATTCTCTTGAAAGTCTAATTGTAAATACTCCCATTTTGTATTTATTATCTTTTTTAATATGAAATAGATTTAGGCTAAATATTTTTTATCTGTTTCTTGTAAAATATGTGAATTACTCTGCAATGTTATCACCTTTAATTTTTTCCATAATTTCTTCTATTTTGACCCAATCTTCTATTGCCTTTTCTTTCATTTCAATTTTGATATTAAAGAAATTTCTACTGTTATTGTTGACTGAACTTCTATATCTATTTCCTTTTCTGGGAGGTCTCTAATTGTATAGAGATTATTTATCATTAGTTGCACCTTGGGAGAGATATAAGGAACTTGTTGTAATTTTTCTTCCTGATTTATTATATTAAAGTACTTGTTCTTCAAGAAAAAGGCTAAAAGTCTTCTTCTTTACCTTACTTCTGGATCCATAATTAGAGAATGTGTTGTTTGAGAACTGTAGCCCTGATAAAGGTGATTTGATCAATATTTAGAATCCTGATAATAATACTATCTAAAATCGAGTATCTGCTTGATCCCGGAGCCTTGTTTGAGATATTATCTGTAATAGATATTGTATTGTGAATAGTTTGTATAGCCTATAGTGTTCATTGTTGATCATATTTGTTGTATAGTTGGACCAATGTATCTATAATATGCGCTTCCTTTTTCTTCATTATTTGCATTAACTTATATTTTTTCATAGTCATATTGAATCATATGTCATGAAAAAATGTATTGTTTACTTTATATAGTGTTATGTTTTGATCAGATGTATGTTATTATTTATTTTGATTGGACATGTATTATTGTTTACTTTTGTGTATTGTTGTGTTTTGATCAGACATACTTTGTTGTTTATTTTAATCAGATATGTGTTATTGTTTACTTATTTACTTGTAATTCAAGTTGATCAGCATTGTTTACCAAAATAGTTTGGTGAAACACATGAAATTGAAGAGTTAATTATGTTCTAATCAGATTATTTTATTTGACATGTAAATAAGTTATAGTGTTCCTGAATAACATATTCATGTTTTGCGTGACATAGTAATTGTTATGTATTGTTGTTGTAATGTTTAGTTATTCTTTATAGTTTAATAAAAAAGACTTGGACATCTTCCTAGATGTTGTGAATCTTGAGTCTGAACTGATTTATTGGCTTGGTCTATTGTTTACAGAACTTTTCTTGTTGTCATGAAAGATGTTAACTTGTACTGACCTGGCTGAGAGCTTGGGAATTGAGGTTGGGTCTCAAAGAGCTTACTATAAATCAGTTTTCTTAAATTTTTCTTTCCTCTGTGAAGAAAGAAATCTATAAAGTATGGCTGAAATATACTTGTATTTTTCTACTTCTTGTTACTGGAATATTAGATGTACTAAGGACTGGTTCTATGTAGTTATTTCTTGTTATTTTGTTGATTTTATTAAAAGTTTCTTTTTGTGTTGTAGCTGGCTTCTTTTGTTTTCCAAGAAAATTACCAAAAAAGAAAATTTTTAGGAAAATTGGGAATCAGCGAAAAGAGTTTTTATACTGTATTAATTATTAATTTTTTTTTTTTTAACCCGCAATTATGTCACAATGGTATGTCTTTATTGAAAAATTGAAAATAAATTTACAATATTTTACAGACTTTCACAAAGTGACTAACTCGTTTTTATACAAAAG
>CAJVPT010005898.1:0-11641 GCA_910592055.1 Acaulospora colombiana
TTATTAAAAGTTATTTAGTAAATTCTTTAATAATAATAAAAACAAAATCAACTTTGAATTTTAAAAATCACGATGATTGACATGTGGTTAGATACTTTTGGCAGGTGAGTGTACATGTTCACATTACTCTGACTAGGTGCTTTAATGTTTGCAGAATAGGATATGTATGTTAGACTGTTTAGATCTTGTGGAACTTTGATGTCTTTTTGGGTTTTAAGGGATTTGAGGTTTATTTGATTTATTAAATGAATCTACTTCCTTTATAATTCCTTATAGTATCAAAAAAGATATTAATCTATACTGGCCTGAATACAAGCATTGTGAAGTTGATATTGGCTCTTCTTTTTTGACTATGAATCAGTTTATGTTGGTTTTTTTTCTTCTTCTTAAAAAAGGAGAAAAAGTTAAAATTGTTGTTATATTTATATATTTTCCAACAATCTACTGCTCTAAGGCTATGCACAAAATATTGTTTTGTGCTAGGATAACTGTTATATGCTAGTATTGCAAGAATATGTATCTTGAATTATAGATATTTCTCTTTCCTTAGATAAATTATATAAAAAAAAAATTCTAAGGATCTAAGAGATTTGTGGAAAGAGTTTTTTTTTTTTTAATAGTCTGATAATCAATTTTTTTTTTAATACCCATGATCAGGTCAGTACTATGTGTTTATTAATCATTAAGAAAACTGATCGAGATATATAGGGCAGTTGCATCATGCTAAACTAAAATCTTGTACTGATACACTCATTAATGGCTTTCAATTCTCAAAAGAGCTTTAGTCTCTAAGTGCAATCTTGGGAACAATATTTCACTCCAAATTAAGTTTTGGGTGAAGACCCTCCTAACTTACCTATTATTGCCAACAGGTTGTTACTGCTTATTATCCTCCAAGAAACTGAATTTGAGAAACTTTAAAAGGGGAAAGGAAAAATAAAAGGAAAGGAGAATATCTAAAAATATACAAATGTACTTACATAAAAATGAAAAAAGAAAAAAGAAATTTAAAATTGCTTCATGTCCTCCAAAGGACCTTGGCTAGAAACCTCTTCTCATTAGGAATCAACCTTTTTGGTTATCCTTCTTCTTTCTGACTATTTGAGGAGCTTATCTATCCATACTCTTGATTATTTTCTTGTGACTGTCTGAGATACTTATCGTCTACTCAGATCCAGTGTCTTGTTCAATGCTTCCTTTCTTTTGGTCTTGATTTTATATCCATCCATGCAAAACAGAATGGCTAATGGTAAACCTCAGGTTCTTATGGGACTTTTCAGTCTTGTTATGTAACTCCCGATATCTTCCAGCAATCACACCTAGTTAAAGGAATTTTACTGATATATATTTTTCATTACCCAAAAAGTCAGATTCCCTAACAATATTTTTGCCTTGTAATGGTAGGAAGATCAATAACAGTATGGGGATCCTCTTCGATTACGATATTATTACACAATATCTGGAGAAATGCATTCTTAATCTTAGAGAAGGACAGTGTTTTATATTCCTCTGCTTTTTGGTCTTACAGTCTGATCAGGATAAGGAAATAATCTCCTTCACATACTTTGCCTGACCAGAATTATAAGAAGTTGAAGGCCTCAGCTTGAACAAATAACCACCTTTTCACCATCTAGGGAATTTAGTGCCCATCCTAATGGTCTCATGATTTCTTTGCTTCAGTTAAACTTCATTTGGAGAAGTGGAGGAATTCATATCCATGATTTCTCTTTCGATCATCAATGATATCATTGAAATATGTGAGGTAACTAATAGAAGCTTGTTTATATTCAACTACTAATGTATTTCATATCAACCAATTAGATACTAGGTGACATTGTACTACCAAAAATTCAGGATCAAACTAAGATATGCAAAATCTTCCAAGAAAACCATGAAACCAATAAGCACTTTAATAGAGTATAAGACAGTATATAAGAAGATGAAAAATAAGCCTTCCCCTACCAACAGAACCTCTATTTCTTGTCGCTTCTAGCTTTGTGAGGCGACACTTCACTTGTCAATCCTTTTACTTCTTAGAACCTTTTTGTCCTTAGTAGAGAAAGTACATACTTGAGTCTTTTTACCACTAGAGGCTCAAGTTTTTATTCAAAGGAGTTTATAAATAAGTAAGGAAGGGTAGAAGAAATATATGAAGACAAGCTTCAAGTTGTTTTAATGAAAGTATAAAGACTTTATTAGTAAGAAAGTATAAAACTTCTTGATAACATCTTTTTTGTGTGTGGTCAGAGGATCAGTAAAAAGAATAGACTGATAATAAATTTATACTTAATAATATATTTAATTATATATATATAAGAATATTTTTTTTTATTTATAATAATAATATTCTAATGATGATAAAGTAATAAACTAAAAAGATATTTATTCAACGTTTATTATAAAGTGAAATATTATTTCTAAGATCAAACTTAAAAATTACTATTATTTATAATAAGTTTATTAGATTTAATAGAAATATTTAATTATAATATATATCATATCAAAAAACTCTTTTCCAAAATTTAAAAAACTGAAAAAAATTTCTTTTTTGATAAAAACACAAAAATGAACTTTATCTTGGCTACCAAGTAGCAACAGTCTTCAAAATGACTTCCATGAGGTAGCTAAGAAGTCTTGTAAGGTAGACAACACTGAAGTACAACATCGATAAGATCAACAAGATCAACAGGAATAATGGAAAAACCCTGAAACTCAAAGAAACAACTCTCTTTTTGCAACTTAGACACATATTCTTAGGAACCAAAATGGCTATCCAAAAGAAACCATCGGACAAAGGAAAAGAAAAAGAGGATAGAAACCAAGCAAACAGAATGGATGTTGAGCCAAATACACAAGAAACAGAGAAGGAGAACGAGACTAGCCTTAGAATCAATAGAGCACTCTCACTGGGCATAATGAATACTATCGAGGAAGAAGCCACCCCAGATATTGCAGATAAAGAGAGCAGCCCAAGCATCATCAAACAGACTGGATACAACTATGAAAGCCAGGAAAAAGAACAGGGAACATCAACTACCCTCAAAAACATCAAGAATATTAAGAGACTCTTAGATCTGGAAAAGCCTTTATCAATTCAGACCTGGTTCCTGGACAAATAGCCAGGAAAAAAATAAACTTCACCTCTTCTCCCTGAAATATGTGACATATAAATATCCAATCAGAAAACCACAGATTGCTACCATTTTCAGCAACCAAGAGAAAGTACACATGGCATATAAAACCAAACTCCCAAAGAATGAGAACACTAAATTAGGAATATAATCCTATTGGGATTCCAAGAGAGCAACTCCCGCACAATCAGAGTATGGGACATTCCCTTGCACTTCACCAAAACAGACCTAGCAGAATTTTTCAACAAACAAATAAACATCAATTATATAATTTTACAGAAAGTTGGATTATTCTAGATAGCAAATATCACCTTTTTCAATATCTCTGACTATGTAAAATCAGTTAGGAATGGCTACTTATGCAAGGATACTATTCATGCAAGATATTTCTATTCTATAAAACTCATGAAATCAAAGAAGAAAAAGAACATTACAGTGTTACCTTCACCCAACCACTACTTGACATAATAGCATTAGACCTGACAGTTATTAGAACAAGCACAAGAGCAAAATTGATATACATACTCCAGAATAACAATAATCAGGCTAAAAGATTCATTGTCTTCACCTTTCAGTCCAGAGAAGATCTTCAGGCAGTCAAATCATTAGTCCCTCTAATAAGAGAAACATAGGCACAATAGGTCCAAAGAAGACCCCCCTATGCCACATTTGTGGCTTATCAGAATACAACATATACTCATGCCTTAACAAACCAGAGACACTTTCATTGAGACAATATATGAATAGGTCAAACAACCCCAGGATCATTATGCACCAAGTAAGCAGGAGAGCTCCCAACCAAGGTATACAAAGGCATTCTGGCACCAGAAACAATCCAAAGAGCTATACAAATATCTTAAAATATGGCCAAAAACTGGAGAACAGATAAGATCTCAATGATATCTTTAATATACTGTTATAAATTCAAAAGGATATAAAAGAAATGAAGAATGACCTGAAAGATCTGGCTGAAAGAGTGGATGCTCTAGAACAGGAATGTGCTAACAGGTACCCCAAAAGTATCAATGAACTTATGGAGGATCTGGAAGAGAATACAAACACTTATAGTGAGAAGTAACCAAGAGTCCTCAGTGATAACATTCAAGACATAAAGAGATTTCAAAAAGTATATCAACAACAACTGAGCAAAATGAGTGTAACAATAGAAGAGGTAATTAATCTTATTAAATTTTCACAACAGACAGTTCCAGAGAGACACAACTCAATATACTAGTATAATAGAGAGCAACATAACAAAACTTCAAAAGGAAAAAGGTAGCAAACAAAAAACTCCAATACTGCCCAAATGAATATTAATCACAAAACCAATTTATAGTAAACACTACACCATAGGACAAAAACAAGAACACAAAGAAAAGGATAATACCACTAATTACTTTTTATGGTCAATTGTGACATATAATATAAAAGGAATGATGGAAGAAAACAAATGAAACTTCTGGTTGGAATACTGCGTAGAGAAAGATGTAAGATTATTATTATAACAGGAACTAATGGAAATGAACAACACATCAAATACTGGAAACATTACAAGTATTAGTTGACCATATCAATTGATGAATATCAAAAGATAGGACATAGAGTTAATATAATTATACATAAGGATATCGTGGTCAGAACATTCAGAAAACAAGAGATCAAGGGAAGGGCTATAGTGATAGACATGGCATTTTCAAGGAGACACAAACTCAGGATCATAGGAGTATACCTCCCACCAAGGAGCAACAGCAACAGAAATAAGATAGAAATAGAGCATACAATACAGAAATGGATAATATAGGCAGAGAAGATGAATACACATGTCATAATAGGCAGAGACTTCAATGCTATTTCCAACTCAGCCATGGATAAATAGAGTCCTTATAGACAACCAAATTTTTTTTTTAAACACTGGCTCATCCTACACCTCTTTGGCCACTTTATTAAAAGAAGATCATATTTAGAAACAATTAGAATGAATATTTCCTTGTACTGTCTAAGGATTTACAGATCATTAGAAAGAAAATAGTACAAAGAGCTATCTATTTATGATACTCGATCTAAGTCTAACCTAACCAGGATTAGAAAAATATATGATCACCTAGTGTAAATACTTTCTTCTAATAATAAAGAGGTGATTGATCAGATATACTCGAAGGTGTATTACTGGTTGCTCACTGCCATTGGTTTGGTATTATCTAGGATTTAATCCACCGATCAGTTTGTTGCCACCCATTAGAGGGGCTGACTTTCCAGGACTTGCCCAAGCTACTTAACACCATCCGGTACTAAGGGTTACTTGTACTGGTCAAGAACCAGTCAGTATGAAAAAAGAGAAGTAAAGAAAAAGAAAAAAGGGAAAAACAAGAGGGGAGGTTAAAATTATTTACAAGAAAATGGAATAGGGGAAGGAATAAAAGGATACCTAACAACTACCTGTCCACCCAACTTTGCCTCTGAAGGTACTCAATCCATAACCTTGACACTTTCGGGATTAATGAGGAAGAGGAGATCACAGTCCATGTAATGTTTATCCATCTTCATCTAGCCAATGACTTATGATGGACCTAAGATTCTTATGAAGCTTAGGAAATGCATTCACATCACATGTCATGTATATCCTTGTTTACTTTTCTGCTAACTATGGAGCAATCAATCCCAATCTTCAGCCAATCAATCTATCCAAAATCCAATGTAACAGAAAATTCAGGGTCAAGCTGGGGTAGGCAAAATTCTCCAAAATACCAAAAAAAACTGTTGCACACTGGAAGAAAAGCCGTTTCTACCTATGGTATTAATGTCAGTTTCCCAGGTTGGCATGAAGTTATTGGTCCATACTTCTTCCTAGACTTTGGGACCTCCATAGAGAAGGAAGGGAGGGTGTTTTTTCATCTGATTTTTTCTTTCTAGAAAAGCTTTCTTGCCATTAACTTCTTAGATAAAAAGTTTTTGAAGAGAAAAGGTAAACAAGAAGGGTAAAGAATGACTACTGCTAACCGAAGCAGGTGTTTTTAAGGAAGAAAATAAAGTTTTATTACTTCCAAAACATAGAGTTTAGGGGAAACGCTTCTTTGAAAATGATGGTCAGGGATTTATGAAAAAGAGTTTTTTGGATTCAAATTGACTCATCCCCAATTACCTTATAGATAATCAAATAGCTGCCAATCGAAGTCAAATTTGCTAGAATGGTTAATAATCAAGAACTTTAAAGACACATTCAGGATGCACAACCCAACATAGAAGAAATTTATATGGAGCAATAGCAGAGGAACACACAGTAGAATTGACCAGATATGGTATCTACTACAAGAAACCTGGCAAACTAGGAGCACATATATAATAGACTATCCAGATGCCCTACACAAGAGTAACCCCAAAATCATGATTATCAGAGTGAACATATGACAACTCAATATCAACAGTCACTAGAAAATCTATAGAAGCAACCTATAATACAACTGGTACAAAACCAACACCAAACAATGGAAAAAATTCAAGAGCACCATTTAAGACAATATAGAAAGAGAGAACAGATTAGAACAAGGAAACATAAAAGGTAAATGGAACAGATTAAAACAAGTCCTTCTCATAGCAGCAAGCCATCATATCCCCAAGATAAAATTCAAGAAGAGAAACAAGAAAATAGAAAAACTTCCAACTCTGTACAAAAAAGTCACTAATATTCAGATCTTATACTGAAGCAAATTAACAGCATATAAAAGGATTTCCCAGAGCTGACAGAAAAGTTACTAATATGCGAACCAACCAGTCAACAGAACAAGCAAATATACTGAAAGAAGATATGCAAAGACCACATCATCTAGTACAAAACTGTTACCAAACTTATAAACAACTATCAGAAAAGCAAGAAGATATAGCAACATATAGAAAGATGGCAACAATGGCTCCTGGACAACAATAAATCAATAATAAATAACATTCTAGAGAGACTCAACAGATCTATTGTGACAAACAAGCTAGTTATCAAAAGAAATGACCAAGTAGAGGTGATTACAAAAACAGAGAAAATCAAAAACAGAGTAGTAGAACATTTTGTAGCCTGGACTTACTGCAAGGAAACCATATCAGTGAAAATTTCAATTAGATGGATAGAACAGTATGCATTAAGTAATAGAATTCAAGAACACTGGTTTGAGAGCCTGATGACACAAGTACTATGCAAGAACTATATAGAGTAATTAGAGACAAAAGCTCCAGATCTGCACCAGGACCAGATAACATCCCATACAATGTTTACAAAAACCTAGGGCCAAAGGCAATAGCATGGCTCATAGATCTGTACAACAGAATACTGTCACAAAGAGAAACACCAAGAAAATGGAGCACAGGATATATATACCCGATCCCTAAATCCAAGGACTGGCAAAACAGGATTGAAATAACTAGACCCATTACACTACTTATTAAAGGAAGGAAAATATTCACAAAAATCCTGAGTGACTGCCTGATATACTGTTGTACATAACACAATATTCTCAATAAACTGAATTGGGCAGCACTTCTAGGTAGCAGTATACAAGTCCCTATATATATAACGAATCTATATATAAAACTAGTAATCACAATGGATTAAATTAGATCATATTTTAACTAAATTCAATCTGATCTGATTTTTATAAATAAGAATCGAATATGGATCTGGTTTATTTTAAACTGATCCAATTTGATTCAAAATCACAATAGTTTAATTTAATCTGATTCAAATTTGAATTTAATTCAATTCAATCTGATCCAAATCTGAATTCGAATTTGAATCTGAATCTGAATCTGATTCAGATTTGATGCAAGAACAACTTGAAACTAATTTGATATATTTTGAATCTGTTTCAAAGTATGTTCAACTATAATTGCTTTAATTTAATCAAATTAAATTAAATATATGTAAATTAATCTGGTTTTATTTTAATAAAAAATTTTTAACTAGTATATTTCCTTTCAAAAATATTTTTTAACTTCAAATTTAAAAAAAATTTTTTTATTAAATTTAAATAAATTTCTTTATATAGCCCATGGTCATTCGCTTGATTTTATATTAATGTATCCCTCTCTATAGTCAGTACTCTCTAAAATAACTTGATTTTCTATATTATTTTTTTTTATTTTTTATTATCGATGTTTCAAGTGCTTGCAAAGTATATTGATCAATTGATAATTGGTTATGTCAGTAATCCATATGATATGCTTTTCCTCCATTTTTTTATAGTTGATACTATTTTTTTGATCAAATTTTATGACAGTCCACAAGTTATACCTTTTATCGATAATACTGTAGTACCATGCAATTCAGCAATAAAGAGTATTTTTTAGGAAAAATTATAGCAATTTTAATCATTAATAACTTAAATTTTTAAAAATTTGTAATGTTTAAAAAATACCTATTATTTCAACTTTAATTCCTTATTTAATCATGTAAAAGTTGTCTCCATCAAAATCCCCTTTACTGCAAGTAAATTTTTTATTGTTAACAGATCATATTCCTTTCAGGCAAGTAGCTACAATTGCATGGTCCAAAAAATTAAGATCGGTGTGAACAAACTTGCTGTATCTCCAGGCTATATAGGCTTCACATAGATCTAAAGAATGGTTTAAATATATTTTTTTATTATTAAAAGAAACTGTAATTCCTTTGTCAATAGCACTATATTTGTTGACATCTAGTCAGAGTAGATTATATTCTTCTATTTTTTTTTGTATACTTGTGATCATATCTTCAGAAAATATAGGCATGGCATAGTTGAAAAGAAAACTATTCATTACTACAACTTTCTCTTCTTGCAAATATTGTCTTTTGGACCCTTGTAATTCAATAGGTATATTATGCACATAAATAAATATTCCACTTTCTCTTATAGAAAGATACCTGCAAACATTAACACTAATAAAATTTTAAAAATTAAAAACTTAAGTTTAGTTAAATATATACCCTGCAACTGTTAAGGTACTTTGCTTCAATTCTTTGATTTCTGACGATTGGATAACTTGTCAGCACAAAATAAACATATTGATAATTGTGCTTCTCATGAGTTCAAATCAGTATACAGCTAGTATCACCTTGTTAAAGGCTATATCATGAATTTTTATTTTTTATTTTTTTTTATTATTATTGGAAAACAGGAGGCAACATCGATCACAGGTACATGGAAAGGCAAGGGGTTTGTTTTTTCAAATATTTACTTTTCTTTTATTTTTTTTTCATCATAACCAGGGAGGGGGTCAAGATATATTATTTTTACTGCATGTACCTCCTCAAGATACTTTTGAGTCAATAAATTTTTCCTGACCTATAATTTTGTTAAGTTAATACAGTTACAAAAAAATTGCAAAAATTTTAACTTACAAAATTTTTATGTGTCTTTTTTTTGGATTTTTTTGTATCATTAATGTTGGTGCTCAAAGTAGCAGTAGTATTTTCAAATCATTATCACAAGTAACCAAAAATCTCAAAAAATCTCTCCACCAGTTGACCTGATATATTCTATTGTTAATAAACTTGAAAATATATACAAGTATTTTTATTATATTTATATTTTAATAAGTATTGATATTAGGATCAAAAATAGCCAGATGAATATTTAGCAAGTGATGCATTGGTTCACTTAAAAATATAGCATATTTTATTGGATCATTGTATTTTTGTGATACAAGAAAATAGAGAGCAGCAACAAAGGTTTCTAAATTTAGACATTTAAAATTAGCTTAATGTATACAGTACTCTGCTAATGCAAAACAAAAATCGATAGTCAAAAATAGCCTATTGTCAATAAAATTCTACATGCTGGCCCAGGGTTTTCTATTGGCAACAAATGGTATCAACTGGCACCTACAAGTAGTATTCGATAACAAGCTTGCTTGCACTAGTCCAGGGTTTCCTACTGGAGACACAGATATCCTTGCTGCACTATTCTTGCCTCAATATAGATATAGCAAAGACTGCTAGTCCAGGGTTTTCCACTGGAGGCAACATCGATGCTATATCAATACTTGCAAGCACTACCTTGTATTGATATGGACCTATCCGCACTAGTCCAGGGTTGTCCTCCGGAGGCACACAGCATGCTTAATCAATACAATATATAAAGGACATGTCAATTTAAAAATTTCCTTCATTCACCCTTTGCAGAAAAGAATTAGTGGTTTTTTGCAACTTTACAACTTTTGTTGACTTGATCTATGCTAGTTTAATAGTGTCACAATCAATACTGGTAGTAATAAAGTAACAGCAGGGCATTACAGTATCGATAAATATTGCTTATTTGTTTATGATATAAGCTAAAGGCTTGTAATCGATTACAGCTGTGATCAAAAAACTGGAAAATGAAAATAGAGGTTACAGTTAATACTAGAAATAATAAATAATAGTAACAACATGTACAGTTTAATAAAGCATTGCTCACCTGTAACTATAGAATGTAAAACTTGTGATCGACTATGGATCTATAGTCGGAAGGCTGGAAATCGACAAAGTTAAAGCTGGCTGTTAAATGATCAAATAAAATATAAAATAAAAAAACAAATATATATGTCAAGCAAAAGTTATAACAAATCAATAAAAATATAAAATAAAAAAACAAGTATATATGTCAAGCAAAAGTTATAACAAATCAATAAAAATATAAAGACAACTAGTGTGTTGCTTATACTATCAGTAGAAGGAACTGTTTAGCAGTAATAATAAAATTGATTAAATTAAATCAATCGCAGTTTTTTTTTTTATAAATTAATCATGTCCAATTGCATATCTCATATTTATATTCACATTTGTAATGTTGATCTACTATATTATCAATTTTAACAATTATAATTTTTAACAATTACGATGTTCACATCAGGTCAACAATTACATTTCTTCTGTTTGTAATTTTAGTATTTATGACAACAATACCTGCTTTGAAATTATCTATTTTAATAATTACTCTTTCAATAAAGCAATTCTATTTTTAAACTCTAATAAACATAACTTTAACGACTATAATTAAAGCCAATAAGGCTTTTATTAAATGCTATTTTATATATCAAAATTTACATGTCAAGTAAAATTTTAATTACTGCTTGCTAGAGACCCTTGTCACTATGACTTTAAATACATGCATGTCCTTACTGTTTTATCTAAAAGTCAGCTTCTTTTATTGGTAAATAAATTTTTGCTAGTTGAAAAAACCTGTTCCATAGGCATGCTAGTTGCAGTTATTGTTAAATAATTATATGCAATATATACCAAATGTGAAAATTGCTATTTATTTATTTTCTACCATTCCAAAATATCTGTTTTCTCTATTATCCGAGATAACAAAAAATATAGTTGTAATTTATTTTGATTTTCTATATACCATCACTTGAATAATTTTGCTCTAACTGTATTATATATTTCTCTTATTTCGGTGGCTTCTACAATTCTTGAAAAATATCATTAATATTAGAAAATAAAAAATATTTAATATTAGCAAGTTATATTACAAATAAGCATAAATACAATAAATATATTTACTCTT
>CAJVPT010005899.1:0-11641 GCA_910592055.1 Acaulospora colombiana
TCGAGCTGCGAAACCTTAGGGTTTCTAGTATTGGAAGCCATTTCCCTGTTGTCGAGGTTGCTGCGCCTCAAGTGATCAGGAAAGAGTGAATGTTTGTCAGTGATATGACATTGCTATAATAATAATTGAATAGCAAACTTTTCTCAAATTAATTCATCAACATGTCTATTTTTATTATGATATAAGAACTACCAATGATAATGTTCTCCCTATTCATTATTATAAGCTATAGTTATCTAAGTAAGATCATTCTGATAATTGACATACTTTTGAGTAAGTCGGTTAACTTGATTTCATAAGTTATGTTGCTCTTGAATAATTTGATTAACTTGGTTCTATAAGTTATCTTATTCTTGGCTAATTTGATTAACTTGGTCCTGAAAATTATTTTGGATAAACTAATTAACTTGATTTTATAAAATAATATTCCATTGTCTATAGAAATTAACATCCCATTATAACTGGACTATCTAATTATCTCTATCATCTCATTTAGTGATAATACCATTTGTATCCTGAAATACATTTTGATAATTAAAATGGACATCATTCAAGGAACCTCTAATGCCATTTATAATATTAATAGAATTATTTAATAGTGTTTCAGCTTCTCTAATATGATTTTCAATATAATTTAAGCCTCTATCAATTTATATAAAAAAATCAAGATTCATTATATCTATATTTTCCTCTTCTGAAATATATAAACTTGGAGAGCTTCTTTGAGAAGAAATAACTTTGAATCTGTGCCTAATGATGGGTCCCTAAAGTATTTAGCATATAAAATTTCGCAGATTACTTATGTCCCTTTTTGAGGGACAAAATTCATAGTTCTTCACTTTAATAGGGACAAAAGTCAGGAAATGCTATAAATCAATGATTTAAATAATGGAGAACAATTGTGTGTAGTTTTTTTATAGTTATTAATTTAAAAATTTTAATTTTTCCTAGTGAGGGACATTTGACTTATGTCCCTGTCTCCTCCTTTAGGAACGCATCTTTATCTGTGCCTTAAATTTTAAATCTGCTCTTCCAATTTTTATAATTGTTTCTTTATATTATTAATATAAAATATCTTGTTTCAGACCTTCTTTTTAACTTGATATAAGCTTTTTTTGAAAAATAATATTTCTGATCTCAACTTTGCCTTTTCTTTCCCCAAAGTATTCTCAAGCTGTTCCAGTTTTTTATTAAGAAATTGAATTTCATTCTCATATTAAATATATTTATATTTCAGATGCTTTATATATTTCTCATTTGATTTGTTGATGACTATCTCTAATTATAATATCTCTTGAAGTTCTTGGTTAATTTGTTCTAGCTCAAGTTTTTTATTCATATTTGATCTATGAGTTGTTCAATTAGGGGGTTGAGGTTTATGAAATACTATTATTATTACAAAGTAATAAGACTCTGTTTTTATTTTTTATAATATATTATATTGACTTATCTCTTGGCTTTCTGAAACTTAGTTTATTGCTATAGTAAAATATATTGAAAATAAGTAACTTGAGCAAGCTTATTATTAGAATCAATCCAAATGGTGAGTTAAACTTAATCTGTAAATTGCTTTTTTACCAACATACAGGCTATTATTTCAATAGCCAAAAATTATATAAAAATCTTAAGAAAGAAGGATATTGATTTTTATTCAAAAAAGTTTGTAAATAATTACATAACCAGAATAAGTAGCAAAAGTATCATTATTATTAAAACGGGCTTATCCCATGCCTTCTCCAGTACTTTATTAAGAAAAGATCATATTTAGTAACAATCTGGATGAATACTTTCCCATACTGTCTAAGAATTTACAGATCACTAAAGAGAAATAGAACAGGGAACTATCTATTTTTATGATTCAATCTATGTCCAACCTAATCAGGATAAGGAAAATACATAACTGCCTAGTGTAAATACTTCTCTTTTAAAAACAAAGTAAGGAACAGATAAGATACACAAGCTGTGCATTGCTTACCCATTCCCATATTCAGGAATCGACATTATCTAGAGTACACTAATGCACTCACTGATTGGCTTATTGTCACCTACTACAGGGCCTAACATGCAAGGACTTGCACAAGAGTCCCAACACCATCCGATGTTGGAGGTTTCTTGTACTAGTCTTGTGACTAGTCAATATTAAAAGAAAAATTAAAATAGGGGGAAGATTAAAAATATTTACAAGAAAATGAAATAGGGGAAGAAATGAAGAGACATCTAACAACTACTTATCCACACAACTTTGATTCAGAAGGAACTCGATCCATAGCCTTGACACTTTTGAAATTGAAAAAGAGAGGAGATCACAGTCCATGTAATGTTTATCCACCTGCACAACTAGCCAGTAACTTATAATGGACCTAAGGTTCTTATGGAGCTTAGGAAATACATTCATGTCCCATGTCACGTGTATCCTTATTTACATTTCTGCTAATCATGGAGTAATCAATCCCAAACTTCAGTCAATCAATCCATCCAGAATTTGATGTAACAAAAAATTTAAGATCAAGCTAAGGTAGGCAAAATTCTCCAGAAAAATCAAGAAAACTGCTACACGCTGAGAGAGAAGCCATTTTTGCCTGTGGTATTGATGTCTGCCAATGGTTGGCATGGAGTTGTTGGTCCAAACTTCTTCCTAGACTCTGGGACCTCCATAGGGAAGGGAGGGAGAGTACTTTTTCATCTGGTTTCTTCTTCTTAGAAAAGCTTTCTTGCTATTAACTTCTTAGGTAGGGAGTTTGTGAAGAGGAAAAGTAAACAAAAAGAGTATAATATGACTACTGCCAAGTGAGGCAGGTGTTTTTAGAGAGAGTGTTGAAGTTTTATTACTCTCAAAACATAAAGTTTTGGAGAAATGTTTCTTTAGAAGTGGTGGTTAGGGATCTATGAAAAAGAGTGGAGTGAAGTAGCAAAAGTATGCTCCGTTACTAAAATACTTCACAAATAAGTTATGGAAAAATTCAAAAATCAAATTGTATACATATGTATAACATTCTTTTTCTTATATATGATCATTATAAAGGTAAAAAATAGATATCAATACTTAATATAATAGACATCTTTAGCAGATTCAAAGCCAGTATTTCTCTAATATCAAAAAATAGTTCTAAGATTTCTAAAATGTTCAAAAAAATTTATAATAATTACAATAATCCTCTTATATATCTGACACTTCTACAATATAATAGTAGTAAAGAATTCATGTGTGAAATTGTTCAATTAATGAAGATACATAATGTCACAATTCAAGTAATTGATGCTTATAATCATTATGGATTGGCTCTTGTAGAATGATTTAATAAGATGTTAACAAAGATATTTTATAAAATCTAATATGTTGTTGAAAATATAACTTCAAACTCTAAATCAATAAGAGCATGAATAAAGTATTTGCCAGAAGTCATTGATTACCTAAATAATTATCCAATATATCTTATTAGAGCTCCAGATTTTACAAAGTGGGGTTTAGCTCCCAAGCTGATCATTAAGTTAAAACAAGTAGAATCTAGATCTTCTATAAAATATAAGTATCCTGTTGAGAAATATGAAGAGAATAAATTGAAGAAAAGTAATACAGTTCACTATCTACTTGCTAATGCAAAGTGAAAAGGAGGTATGGAAAATCAGAAATATATAACAGATCCAACATTCTTATCAAGCCTTCATAAAATTCGAAAAATCATAGTAATAAAAAATAAACCAGTTTTATATTATCTTGAAAATAATGATGATGAATATCCTTCAAAGTGAGGATTTGTGAGAGAGAAGCTAATGCATATAGATCTAAAAAAACTTCTGTATTTATACTAAACTATATTGAAAGAAAATATATGTTCTGGATTTGTTAATTTCATTCAAATTATTAATAAAGTGGCTAAGGCTGAAGAGTATGCAAAAAAGTATGATAGAAAATGTCCTGGTAAAACTGGTCAAATAAATGATCTTGATGTATATCTTTAGTCATGTGAAAATAAAAAGCATTGGTGATATGTATCATATAAGATCCAGAAGCATTAATTTGAATAATGTCTTCTATATTCTTATTTTAAAAGAAAGCAATCTACAAAATATATTTTTAGATAAAAAGTTTTAGATCTTGTAAACCAACATTTTTAAATAGAATATAATTAGATGGTTATAATGAAAAGTTAAAATTAGTATATGAATATTAAGAATCTTAATATTTTCATCTGAATCCAATATTTAATAAGTGAGATAAGATAAACTTAAACCAACAAAAAATTAGCAATAAAAAAAAGTAAGATATACAGTATGCAAGAAACAAGGTATAGATCTTATTTCAATACTGTATATTATTGATTTATTCCCATTAAAGATGGGGAGGCAGGAACAAAAGTCAAATGTTTCTCACTAGAATATATTAAAATTTTTAAATTAATAATTATAACAAAACTTTCACAATTGTTTTTTATTATTTAAATCATTGATTTATAGCATTTTCTAATTTTTGTTTCTATTAAAGTGAAGAGCTATATATTTTGTTTCTCAAAAAAAAACATAAATAATCTATAAAATTTTATATGCTAAATACTTCAAGAACCCATTATTAATTTCCATATATAAAAAACAAATTACAAAAGAAAGATTATTTATCACATAAAGAATAAATTTACAAATATACAATAAGTACCCATGTCATATATTAAATTATTGCAAAGTAATAACACTTTGAATCTATATCCTCTATATTACCTTAAACTTTTAACTAAAATTTTCTTATATTTTATCAAGAATAAAACATTATACTCAACTTTATTTATTAACTAGTTATGGTATTTATATTCCATCCCAATATTATGAAGAAAGGTCAAATTTATCGATGACTTAAAAAATCCATATATATGGTAAAAAAATTTTAAAAAAGTAATGTGTGAAAAATATTAACCATATATTTCATATTTATTTCAATTTTCTTTCTTTAGATGCAAGATCTATAATGATATATTGTATAAGATCACCAGATTTATATTATTTAAAGATCGAATGGTATTGTAGTTTTTCTGATAGAGTTGTTAGTAAGATTATACAAATTTGTCCTTTCGAATTCCTCAGCATTTTGTACAATAGTAAATGTATAAAACAAACTAGTGAATTATATAATATAATAGATACAACTTTATGTAACATTATTAATTCATATCCAAATCTACAATATCTAAAACTTGGATCTTATAAGATAACTGATATATTATTGAGAACAGTTGCTCAATCATGTATTAATTTATATTGCTTAAAATTAGATTATAATAAATGTATTACTGATGCATCTATAGTTCTAATTGCACAAAACTGCTCATATTTAGAACATCTTAATTTATAGGAAGTAATATTATTGATATATCATTAAAACAGATTGCTAAATTATACTCAAAACTTTACAATCTAAGTTTAATTGAATGTCAAAAAATAATCGATGAAGATATATGTGTAATTGCTAAAGCATGTCTGAATATATAAAAATATATATTAGAAGGATGTGAAGAGATTATTGATATAACAGTTAAAAAAATTATGCAATCCAACCCAAATCTTAAATATCTTAACTTTAGTTGATGCCTTGTATCCCATAAATTCATTTGTGTAATAGCATAATCATGTCCAAAACTTGAACAGTTTTATCTTGAGGGATGTGACATTATTACTGATGTATCTATATCTGTATTAATAAATTTATGTAATCTCCAGAAGCTTGATATTGAGAATTGTAATGAAGTTAATACAAATACAATTATAATCTTGCAAAATAAAAACCCTACTCTTGATATTGTTGGTTGGTATTCAGATGTGAATAGTGAGTCTAATATATCATTATAGATTTGAAGAGAGATCAGAAATCCAATGCTTAGCATCACCATTGCTCTGTGATAAAAAATTGGATAAATCTATGATACATATATAGCAATAAAGATCCTTATTTTTCAGGTATAATAATTACTGTAAACTACTGCATACAATATCCCCCTAAAGTAATACCCCCCCCTTAAATAATACCCAGTAGTATTCAAGAAAATTGTTACTTAATAAATGATTACTACCTGGGTATATTAAGCTAGAGCCAATAAAATTGCAGTATGAATAGACAAGCGAGAGATACATCAGATGATAATAAGACACTAAATATCCTGTCATTTATATTACCCCCCTTCTAGTAGAATACCCCCCCGGGTACTAATCAATTATTATGGGATAAATTGATTAATACCTGGGGTATTGTATGCAGTGGTTTGTGGTAGTAACTTAGCTTGATCGGGATGAAAGATAAAGGCATGCCCATATATGTATATAATATTAATGAGACATCTAAAAAATCATTAGAAAGAAAGAATGAAGGGTAATAGGTATTCACCAGACTGCCCATTTAGGATGCTCATAAATGGAAGCTCAAATAGTGGAAAAACTAATATGGAAATAAATCTCATGTTAGGTAAGAAACTCAAATGTATGTTCAATGGGAAAAAAGGCGATCGGTATATTAGAAATGATGATCTGGTATTAGTAGCAAACCGAAATGGGAGTTAGTAAAAAAATGCATATCAGATCTTTGCAAATGCTCCAAAACCATATCGAGAGAATATAACATTCAAAAAGATAGCACCAGACAAGATCCCTGATATAACTAAATTCTCTCCAGAGCGAAGTACAGTTGTTACTTTCGAAAATCTATGTGCGGAACCCAAAAAAGTGCAAGAACGAATTATTCCTTACTTCATTAGTGGCCGGCACCAAAATGTCTCACCTATATATGTAAGCCAGAAATATACACAAACACCTAAAATTATTCGTGAAAATATCTCACATTTATGCCTATTTCGGGTAGTAGAGATGATATTAGTAGAATCGTACGTCAATACACAGATGATCCGAAAAAAGCATCCAAGATGATTGATAAACATTTACGGGATCGAAATTTTGTAGTCTTCGATTTTACTAAGGCCATCGATGATCCTCTAGCAGTTAGACTCAGTTGGGACACGCCCTTAAAATTGGATGAATAAGGCTTGATCCGCCTTTTTTGCAATTCCAGTAAGAAATTTCATGTTATATTACAGTATGTAAGCGAAATCTTAATATTATTTTATTAAGAATGAATATCACAAGCATAGTAAAGAAACGATATTACTATTATTAAAATTCTATTCAAACATTATTTACGTTTAACTATTTCTTTAAACTGCGGTGTTCTCAACGTAGCTCTCAACCTATTTATGATTTCTACAGGAACATTACCATTTTCTTTCTTTTTGTTAATATAATCACGAAGCCTTTGCACTTCATTCTCGTATTTTTCCTGGGATTCGCAACAAATGTCACTGGTTAGTTTTAAGAATAATAAGTCAGAAAAGAATATCGAAAATGTTAATTTAAGCATACAGTGAATGTGAACAAATTGTCAATGCCATTAATGAATTGTCCGCAGGTTTGAAAGGACTTTGGAAGTTCGGTTTCGCCAGTATCGAACATAATATAGAGTCCTGAAGCGGTCAAAACCATGATATAACCCGTCCATATTGTCACTACCATGCCATATATTCGTGAGTACACAAAAAAATTCAGAAACATTATAATGATTATGAAATGAACACTTACCTATTGTTTGCCACGCAAAAATCATATGATCTTTCCCTGTCTTCTTAATGAGAAGATCAAGAGCATCCTTCATGAAAATGCCTAGCCTGATAAGATCTAAGTTGTTTTTCTTTTCGTTGTTGTTTTTTCCTTCTCCTGTTATCTCACCAAACATAATTCGTATTTGGATTTGTTGTTATTCACAATATTTCCGATCATGCCTGGTTGCTTTGCTCGTGAAGGATCTAGATCGGCAAGTTTACGGATTTTGCTACTCACACTGGCAGTGTTGGGCCAAATGGCCGGATGTATTGAAGCATCGTGAAAGAAGAAGCGCAATACTGGACTAATAATGTTGGCAGTCAGAGTGCCCTCACTAAGATGGTCCTTAAATGGCTTAACAGGGATATTTTTCGTTCTGTGAAATAGATAAAAAATGTTATAACCAGCTGGACATATAAGAAATAAAAGCATCATGAATTTGGACTTACAACTGTAGAAAGATAAACCGTATCCTTTCAAACCTTTTCTGGTCAATGGGGTTATCAAAGGACTTTGTGAATAATCGTTCTACGCTTCTTTCCGCTTCTTTCAGCCCAAGATCTTCATCTAGTGCGGTCTAATACACCAAAACCACCATATAAAAAGTTATAATATGTAACCTTTCGAGAAAAAAAAAATACATTAATACAATAATACCTCGATACATTCTCGAAATATCGTCTTTACGCCTTGCGCAACTTTTGTTTTCACTATATACGTATTGCGCATATATTTATGAAAATCTACTAGAGTATCACCGGAGAATTGTTCAATCTGCAGATCCGAGAAATTATCAGCTTGTAACAATAAAATATGCGATAAGCTCCTAATGTTTCCAAACGAATAGTGTTAAGCTTTTGATAATTCATACAAGAGAATACTCAAACTTACAATATCTCACGGTAGTCTGTTTCGATAGATAAACCTGATTCTCGCGCCATTTGCCATGCTTTTAAGCGATATGATGTAAATAGCGCAGATATATTCTTCTCATGAAACATTTACTATATATTGCAAAGACACTTATTAGCAAAGATCAAAACATATTAACTGGTAGAAATGAGAAGAAAGAAACTCACGGGATTGTCTTCACCGCTTTCATCAAGGGCAACCGAATCGTCCAAGAAAACTCTCTCTCGATTATCATCATCATCCGCGTCATTATCATCTACATATTCATCGAATGTAAGATTCCTGGGGTCTCGGTTATCTGCATCAAAATCATTATCGGTTTCTTCGTCACTTTCACTTCTTGTGGTTGGAGAAATGATGGAACTCGAAGAAAATATTTGATGTTCAGGTGTTGTTCGTGGTGGATGGGGAGGAGTGACAACGCGTGGAGGAGGGATTTGAACGTTATAGATAGGTTGAAGATTCTCACCGTCTATTCTTGCTTGTTTTCTCTGCAACTCCTCGTGATAGTCCTAAAGGATTAAAATATAAATAATTAGTTCTGCCATTTACACTTTCCCAACTAAAAATATATCTACCTCTTGATCTCTTTTTTTTTTATGCAAATTATTTAACACCAAAAGTCCCTCCGCTGATAGTTCCAGTTCCGTTTACAGTTCCAACTGTTCCGCCAGACACATATGCACCATTTATCGGACCACTTACAGTCCCGTTTATAGTTGGTTGATGGAGGTGGACCTGTTTATGCGAACGCTCCTTCTCCCACCTCCTTGCTAATTCGTGATCGGGTTTAGGTTCCTAGCAATGTAATAATATTCGGTTAATTAACAATATTCACAATTAACGCGTAATAATTCATCTGATTTCTCATCCCATCTGAACATCAGCCAAGCTAAAAGGTTGCCTGTGCCCAAATGGGACCAACGTTAGATCGACTAAAAGACTTTTAACAACAGCCAAGCTAAAAGGTTGCCTGTGCCCTAACACTGGTTTTGTGGCTCGACTAAAAGACCTGAATGGTAAAGAAGCTAAAAGAATTCCCACCACGCCACGTCTACAGTTTCAATAAAAAAAAATTTTTCACGTATCATTTTATACTTGACATAGAGAGCTTGTGTCTTTTCACGCTTCCTCCCTTGATCACTATTGATAATATTCACGAGACTTTTAAGATATATATCCACTTTGAATCGAAACGGTTCTTTGTTACATTCGTTTAGAAATCCGGTAATACTCCACTCAGTATGTTTACGACTAAAATACTCGTGTATATACATTTTATCGCGTAGTTGGAGTTCGTACGGTTTCACAAATGATTTGCAGTATTATATCATATACCCTTTCAATGGATATGTTTTCGGGTATGTCATCAAGGGTATTCAAGTAGAATACCCTTTCAATAATATGTTTTCGGATAGGTAACATCAGATTTATTTACAGTTATATACTCCGCCTTCTTATATATTTAGTCGAAGTTAACCCACTTTTTTACTATCTATTTTCATGGTATGCTCTCGGGACATAGATAGTATTAATTGATAAGCATACCCGATAGCAATAAGTAGGTAATATTGGCCAGAAAATAATGATACATAACTGAATGCATCGTTGGTATATTTTTTTACCCATGTGACCCAGTGATGGGAATTGGCCACGAACATCAAGCCATTATACAAATATCGCAATCGACCGGTCAAACTCACGTTAAGCCCAACAAGTCGGCATAACCTAACTCAGTTATTTTATTGCAATGGAAGGAATGATAAGTCAATATACGATATCAAATGACATATAAAATGTATTCGATTTATCAAACTCGCAATAACAATATGGGGCATCATAACCTAAGTCAGTTATTCTATTGTAGCTGAAATCACCCACGAACACCAAACAAGTATCCAAATATTGTTATTGAATTTGGGTTATAATAGAAAACGCGTCACTCAAATGACAGTATGTCATTACCTAATTCAAGTATTTCTTTTCAAAGGAAATTGACTAAAGGATCAAATTCGATATCAATAATTTTTTAATCACTCATATAAAATTTCGTATATCAGCTTAATGTTTCTAAAGAGTATACAAACTGTTATCTATCTATGTGTCATAAAAATTGGATCACGTATATCTCTGACTTGAATTTTGTAATTTACACATTACACTTAGGAATATATCATTGGTTAAGTATCATTCGAATGACGTGTTTTATAATCAATCCATCACTCGAATAACTTGAATTTTGTGATCTATACATCATAGCTAAGGAAGAATAACCTAGATTAAGTGGAAATAATATAATGTTATTTTCACTTGAATATTAAATTTGTTTAAAAACCTGTCTAATATATCATTCATCTTCTCAAATAAAAAGTATCAAAATGTATACAATAGCTCCTGATCATATGCATATTCATATAAATATAACAAAAGATAAAGATTTATAGTAATTTTTTCTTTCCCATATTTTTGTTCTATTAATTTAATCATTGCGATTAATCTTTTGTGAACCTTATTTAACAAATTTTATCTTAAAATTTGACATACTAAGATTTGACAAATCTTGCCAAAATTTGTTAGAATTTGTTAATTTATATCTAAAAGATGTTTCTATAAAATAATAGTTGTATATATTGTGAAAAAATTTCTTCACTAATTAGAGTAAAATTCAAAAATCTTTTGTCACTATTTACTTTTCTTGGAATTCAATCAATATCTGATGATACTTGAAATTTTTTCATTATTGATTGTATTTCATCCAATACATTATTTGTTAGTATCCTTTCTTCAATTTATATTTACTTAACGAACTATTTATCAATATTTAAGAAAAAATAATATATAGTATCGATAACTAAATACCAAATTGAATTAAAATTAAATAGGCAAAGAAATTCAGATCATTTGACATGATTCACACTAACAAAACGTTTTCATACTATATTTGAGTTATAGTACTTCTATTTGATATCAATTGTCATAAATGTATCAAAATTTGAATTTTGAATCTAATCTTTAACATTGAATAGATCAATCAAGCATTGATAAACTTCTATATGATATTTATAATAATATTATTTAAAAAACTTTTAAAGATAAAAAC
>CAJVPT010005900.1:0-11641 GCA_910592055.1 Acaulospora colombiana
ATAATTGCGGGTTAAAAAAAAAAAATAATAATACCATAACAATTCAATTATTATATATAATTTATATAATATTATCTATCTTTATTTAATATTTAATAAAATTATATATTAAAAAAAATTTTTTTTTGTCTTTAACTAATTGATAAACTTGATTATTTATAAATTTAAATTTGAAAATCTTTTTTATAATTTTGAAATATTATATTTTTTATAAATAGTGGATTTGCTTATTATATTTTTTCTTTCTGTGTCATATTATAAAAGATTTTGTTTAATTAAAATAAAAAAAATTATTGTTAAAAATTTTATTAATTATAATAATAAATATATTAAAACTTTGATTTTACAGTATTTAATATAGTTATTTTATCATTTAATAATTTAAATAATGATCAAAATACAATATAATAAGAATATTAATTATTTATTTTTTAATATTATGATTATATCTTATAAATAAAATTTATTGAATTAAAGAAAATTATTTTGTAAACTTTGTTTTTATTAATATTATTATCAATAATGTTATTAAAATATATAATTTAAAATTATAAGTATGATAAAATTAGATTTTAAAATTTTCAAAAAATAGAATTGTAGTATAATAGAATTATCATGTTTTTTAATAATAATTAATAAGATTAATTAATAATAGAATTATGTTAAAATCATTATATATAGTATGATGCATGTATAATTAAAACTAATAAAAGTTTATTGTTATATTTCAATAATTAATGTGCCTTATATTAAGCAAAAATTCAAGATTAAATCGAGGTAAATCAAATTATTCAAAAAACGTAAAAAATTTTAAAAAAATCAAGACAGTTTATAAAAAGAGAAAATGAATCCTTTGATCATAATAAACTTTTACAAAAATTTTATTTTAAGATAAAAAGTTTTAAATACTTTGTAATAATAAAAAAATTTTTAATGACTTTATTATCATTATTATTATTGGAATTTTTTTTTTTTTTTTTGACTATCAAAAAACCAGTTTTTTTGATAAAAAAAAATTTTTTTTTTATAAACAAGAATAAAGAGATACTATCATTTTTGAAAATATTCATTATGTTGTTTAAAAGGTAGTTAGCCGTTTAATCACAATTGATTCTTTTGCAAAACGGATTGTTAGGTTAAATAAAATTATAATAAAATAGAGAGGGAAGAGAGAAAGAAACCAGAAACCATGCAACTGTAATTATTGAAGGAATTGTTTTACATCAGGTCTTTATAAAAAATTGATTTAAATATTTATTTTAGCTTTAAAGTACAAATAATCGATTTTATATTTGCACTGGTTATTTAATTTTCATAAAAGCCATTTATATAAATATGCGGTATGCTTTATTTATGGCTGAATTAATTCCTTGCGATCAAATTTTTCAATTTAGAATTTTAGAACAATTCAATGATTTCAACAGTAACTTAAAAATGAATAAATACAATAAATGAATGAATCAAATAATTCACCACCACCCAAGTATATTTATTTATGATAAAATAAATCACATTAATTGAATAGTTTGTTACAGAAACGAGCATCAGGTCATTTTTTTTCAGATATCATCAGCCCAGAAAATACATGCGTGATAGAAAAAAAAAATTAAATAAAAATGGATTAATAAAATCGGAAAAATCAATCTTCCAAAATACATGATATTAATCGTCTGATGAAAATTTCGAATTTCTTCACTACCCATTAAAAAAAAAATAATAATAAATAGATAAAAATGATGGGAATAGATGTTCGTGAAAGGATACACACAGTTCGAGCCGGTATCTCGGCCGATTGTCTTTGTTGCCACGTTTTATTATGAATACATGATTATATTCATATGCATTCAATGCTGTATTCATTTTCATTTTCTTTCTTTTTTTTCCTGCCACCGATCCCACCTCGTACCTAAACTAAATAAATAAATTTTTTTGCGTCCGAATCGACAAACCTACATTTTTGTTTTTTGTTTATATATTTTTTTTTTTTCGAAAAAAAAAAAAAAAAGAAACGAAAAGAAACAAACAGTTTCGCATGTGCTGCATTTCGCAATTAACGTGTTTCGTGCGAAGAGTGAGAGGAAAAATCTGTAAGTACATGGTATGCTAAAGTATGATGCATTAATTAAATATAAAAGGCCTACCACGTAAACCAAGAGATCATGCCACCACGGTGGTTAGATCATTCTCATCTGGCAAGTCAAAATTACCGTCCGATGGCATCCTCAGTGCTGCCACAATCTCGGCCATTGGATCTGATGATATGGGCGATATTTGTGATGACGATTGCCTTGATGATATTTGTGATTGCGGCGAATTAGGTGTGGTGATTGGTTGAGGTGTTGACTTTCTCTACGATCGTAAAGAGTTATTAGGATCGTGCGATTGTGTGCATCGAAATGCTTTCCGCAATCGGATTGGAAAACCTTACCTGGGGCGTTTTTGAGGATGAGACGCTCGAGGAGTCCAGCCCCTCCGAGGTCATGTTTAGTTTTGCTTCTGTTGAACTTAATTTAGTGGAGTCCGTTATGTCGAGATTTATGGTTCCAGCTATTTCCGACATAGCAGACCTAATTTTTTCTGGCTGATAAACGAAATTGGTGGTTAAGTTGTGGCCAAAGGAAAAAAAAGAACAATCGATGAAAATGCTCACATCCACTTTTCCACTTCTCATTTCGGCGATTCCGATATGACCGGTGTGCTGTGATCATAATAAATTTACGGATTACGTTCGCACTCGCATGAACCCGAGTTCTTTTTTTTTTTTTCTTTTCCCAAGCAATGTCAATCGTACCTGAAAGTTCGCGGGCAACCCAATCAAACCTTTGTGAATCTTCTTGGGCCTCCTCAACACCTTAGTGTTCCTAGCATTATTGTAATTACTACTGGGTCCCGTGGCTTGATTTCCATCGTGAAATCTGTTTACCTTTTTGCTACTGTTGTTAAGTTGGGCTGAGCTGATGCCCACGTCAACATCTGGAGTCGAAGAAATGCAGTTTCCCATTGTTGTTGCAAGTTTTTTTTTTTTTTTCTGAGGTCGGTTGGTGCTCACGGTTCGCCTCGAGTCTCGGTGAAAAATTGAAAAAATATTCAGATATCGTTAGTAGTTTTTGCAAATATATATAAAAGTGTGTATGTGTTCACGTCGCTATTTAGACTATTTTAAAGCAGAGTATGTATATTTATCAAAGTTGAAGGAAAAAAAAAAAAAAAAAAGAGTATTTATTTATGCGAGTATTTAAATTCCCAATGGCCTCCCTGTCAACGTTAATATATTAATTATTAATTAGAAAATAAACTCGAAGAGCTCAGACCAAAACGGGAAATATGTGTGTGTGCGTTTGATGAACGAAAATTTTTTATTCACCCAATATATAAAAAAACGATGTGAGAGAATAAGAAAAAGGTTTCAAATTATATTAAAAAGAAAATACACAAGGAGATTGATTATATGTGCGCAGATTTCAATAAAAATTATGAACCAGAATCCTGAAATAAAGTTTCAGCCTTTGAGAGAAGACATGAGAAAAAAATTTTTTTTCTTACTCTTTTTTTTTTTTTTTTTTAAAAAAAAAAAAAAGAAAGGACAGCGAGACTTTAAACAAAGTGCTAAACTATTGCAGGTATGGTCTGAATGGTTAAGTAAGTTCGAATCCAACCAGCAATTCTTTGGTGTGATGAGAAAGACGTAATATTTGTTAATTTAAAAATAAAAGACTTTATCATAGGTGAGGCCTTGTTAACAGAAGGTATGCACCTGCATTGCCTTGCACTCGCACAAATGTGGTGACAGAGAATAACAACAACTAGTAAAGGATTTTAAACTTCAGCACAACACAGACGTCGAAAATCAAAATATTATCACGACATGTGCATGACATAATTTGTTCATAGTCATATTGTAGAGGGGGTAACCTTTTTTTTACATCAGAATAAATAAATGTCGAAATGGGGATATTTCTTTGTTCACAGGTTTTACTTTTCTTCTCAGATATTCTACGGCTAAGACGGATGATGAAATGGAATGGAAAAAGGGGTGGGGTTGTCAAAAAACATTAATCGGGGAATGAGCTTTTCGGTTATTATACGGTACATGCGCAGCCGTGATAGAAATACGTCTGTCTATACCGTATGTTGGTCAGGGGCTTGGCCAATCATATGTTTTACTATTATTAGTCGGCCGCGTGAATATAATCGACCAGAAGGATCCACTTGATGTGTTGTCCCTTTTGATCAAAGAACAACAGCGCTAAAAGGCGAACATCTAATAAAACCATAAATGATACAAATTATAACTAAATAAAGACAAAAGGTGAATTCAGAATGACCCCAACTTTAGAGTCACCGAGTGTTACTCGGAATCCCTTTGCGTACGTACATAAGTACATAAACACTTAAAGTGCGAAACCTCCACGATCTACCTTCAGTCTTGTGACCGTTGATCCGGGTTACAAGAAAACGTCACTGTTTATCGCGATGAAATTGCGTGACAAACTAAGCATTATTTATGGCATGTGTGTATAAGCGAAAAGGAATATGGAAAAATAATTTATCATACCGAATTGAGCGCAATCGCAGTCTTATTTGGAAGAAACGATTCAAATAATCCATTTACAATGAATCCTCACCAAAATGGGCTTATGATTATTTCGAACCTTGTCCATACGTAATCGGATGTTTCGGGACCATTGTTTCTGTTACTCTCGAAATATGTCGCATAGCGCGCATTCCGATTGGATCGTTCGAACTCACTTTCGGCTGCCAAACATGAAATGGTGAAGGTCAATTATTAGGATACATTATTATAATTTTGATTCCTGGGGGGGGGGGGGGGAATAATAAATGTACGATATGCACCAGCATGCCCTAAAAGAACACATGCTGGTATATCCATTAGGTTTGGTGCGTATGTTACATGCTTGATTGTTAGGTGACATTGTTTCTTCCGATTGTTTCTTGATCAGTCTCGCTCCACTTACGCCTTTCTGCATCACAATTATGGTTGAACCGTAGCATCTCTGTCACTTCGATGTAAGAGTCAATGTCTTCAGATAATAGGGAACCATCTGCCATTTGAAATTTACGTATTGTACTGTATTACACCTACGATCGATGGGTTGTGTCTGAAACTGTCTTTCGTGCCGA
This sequence comes from Acaulospora colombiana, assembly GCA_910592055.1. Lineage (NCBI taxonomy): Eukaryota > Fungi > Glomeromycota > Glomeromycetes > Diversisporales > Acaulosporaceae > Acaulospora > Acaulospora colombiana. Next base: position 5,143 of record CAJVPT010005900.1, read on the forward strand.
ACGCGTTTTTGGAAATTGTTGTAATTCGATAAAGGATTGGTTCGTCATGGATTTTGTCGCACATCGAAATACCGTAAGTGCGGTATATTTATCCAGAAGTATTTGAAATGATGTGCATACGGCACATGAGCATATTGTAGGAATTGCCCGATTTTCTGCGTGCCCATTTTTTCTATTTTTTCTATTTTTTCTATTTTTTTTTTTTTTTTTTTTTTTTTTACATTACATTTATTTTTTTTTATTTTTATTTTCCCCTACTATTTATTCTTTAAAAAAAAATTTTTTTTTTTTTCTTATAACCAAGTAAGGTAGGCATTAATGGCGCAATGTCGCCTTCTCAATTGTTTGCACATACACACAACCGTATCGCGCATGCGCGTTTCTTGAAACAGCAAGACACTGTGATAGTAAACAGCTTTGCACGTGATCCAAGATGGAGTAATTATTTTTTTGGTGTCATTCTTATCATCCTTGACACACACATGTGATGCGATTATTAGTCATTGAGATTGGGAATGAAACGATTCATCCTTTGTGTAATTTTCGCTTTTTTTATTCCCTTGTTCAATTTTTTGACCCAAAACGCTGATCAAACAACTTCTTTTCCCATTCATTATACAGTACCTATGTGTATGTCACTTCTCGAGATCCGTGCTCCTTATCGAAATCAGCAAAAAAAAAAAAAAAAAAGAAGGATTACAAAGGAATCATTGATCACTCCAACATAAAGCATTTCTGTTTCGAAAATGTCAACAGTTTTTTTATTAAATTTCGAATTTTAGGAGTAACACAAATGTGCACCACACTGTTAATGTTGGTAATAGTTCGACACTCTTGATTGGTTAAAAAAAATTTTTCTTTCTTTTGAATAACGCGTGGAGTAAAGGGGGTTTTGTTTTTTATTTGGGATTATCAGTTATATGCAATTATTATGCAGAATGCTAGAAGGTGATGCAATGAAAAATGCAGGAAAAATGCTAAGAAGAAATGCAAGAGAAAGAAAAGCAGAGAGAGGGAAAAATGATTGTTCGTTTGAAATCAGTTAATTGAATCCGAGACTATTGAAAATATTTTAAAATTCGAGCTCGGCAGCCAAATAATTTTCAGGTCCCTTGGCACTGCATTGATTATATATACACTTTTTTCGGAATTTCTTGTTCCTCGCTTTCACCAACGATCTCGTCCCCACCATCAGATATTCCCTATATCTCTTCCATAACGAACCCTTCAACCCTTGATCGACCATCCTTCGTGCCAATTCAATCCAGCTTGGCACCGTCAGATCCTTCATGCCGTAGTCATTCCACGTCGTGTATTCTACCTCGAAGGTGGGTGTCTTGTTTGGGTACTTGTTGGCCTCTGTGAGATTGAGGAAGTATTGGGTATATCCTAATGGCGTTAAGAATGTGTTGATGTGCAAAGGTGCGTCAGGATCGTGTCCCTTGGGAGATTTGTTTCCCTTCTTCTGAGACCTGATGTCATCGTCATCATCATCGTCGTCGTCTTCTCCATAATCATGCTTTCTTGGTGATGTAACTTCGGTGGTGTTATACTTGACGATCCTTAATGCCGGGTAAAATACTGGGATTATGGATGGATTAATGTGAATCACGGCATAATCTTTGGCGACGGCATCGGTAACCGGAGGGACGGTTTGATATTGGTTGAGAAGCTTGTTCAAATAATTGTCGATGTCGGATTCGGAAGAAACTTTCACGGAGGACTCCTCGTTAAAGTTGTCTTTCGGGGACGATGATTCGTTGGAATCAACTCTCTCATATAAATCATCATAATCATCTTCATCCTTGGTAAATATGATTTCGTCGTTTGTATTATTACGATTTTTGTCGATGACATTGGCTCCAATGAAGAAGAAATGATCCATGTTCGAATGTCCATAATAATGACCCAATATTATTTCGTGATACTTTAGCGCCAGTTTCCCGTACTTTTTGTAACAGGATGAGGAGTATTGTTTATGTCTCGGGGCGACATGACCTGTCAAGTAGACTTTCATTCCCCGTTTTCTTGCCTTCTTCAGGACACCGTTCAACCATTTAATTTCCGCAGTTCCCGGTTGCTTGGGATCTTTGCACCCATTTACTGCTGTGTTGGAGTTGTAAAAGTACATGGTGTTTAAAGAGACGACCAACAATTTATTTGGTATCACCTCGGTATAATAATATCCACCGTGAAGGAAGGTTTTACGCTGATCGTGAGGAATGAAGGGGGACCAGATATCTTGAAGGACTGATAGCACATCATTTGGTCCAGGAGGTAGGATGTTGTTAGGGTGGATATCGTGATTGCCTATGGATGGAATTATTGGTATAAAGTGCGGTGCATGTTTTTTGTGAGGTAGCCGAGTGTTGGCAAACGTTTGGAGAAATCTCGAAGTTATCATTCGATTGAGCTCAAACAACTCTTGAGGACTTCGCGGTATATTCTCATCATTGTCGTGCCTATGTTTGAGGATTCAGGAAGTTCAAAGTTAGGCCTCGCCAAGGAATTATGTACATACTGTATATATGTGTGTGTGCGTGCGTGCGTGCGTGCGGAGACGACGAATTTACCTGGAATTGTCGCCAGTCCAAATTATAAAGTCCAGTTTATCTTTCCAATTGTTCTCCAGCCATTCAAATGTCGCATTTATTAAGCTCATCGGCGAATCGCAAACTGTCGCCGGTGACCCCCAACTGCCAGCAACACCTTTGGTCATGTGATCAGGCTTCTTTTCTGGAGAAACTATTCCATGACATCTCGTCTTCACCAAGGAGTCTGCTACATAGTGAGGATCAGGATGAAGGTCGGTGATGTGCAAGAAATTGCCGTGTAGTCTATTCGGCTGCTCTACTGGTTTCGACGACGTATCCAAGTCGAGATTATATATCCATGCGGTTACGAGAAACATCGATATTGGCACCACCAATATTAGGAATTTCGTTGCGACCAACATCGTTTGTGTGGAAGTTGACTCGCGAAAAACAAGATTTTGTGTAGAGGGTCTCAAAGTTTCAAGCGCTTTTAAATGGATGAATGATCAACGTGACATATTCCAGAGAAACCTCGGAAATATCTTTTGATTCTTTTTATTGCATCATCTCACAGATTACACAGTCAGTCAAAAAGTAAAAAGGTATGACATTTTTGGTTGAAATTGGGCGTGAAACATTTTGCATTTACCTTTTATGTAGTAAATCTGATATATGCATGAATTGCGTAACGTATTATTTATTGAATCAAACCATAGAAAAAAAAGGTTTATGTCATCCACCGTATTAACTAATGTCCACAGGTTTGGTCGCGTGTTTTCACATTACGAAATGTGGCGAATTTAGACTTTTGGTTGGTTAGTATGAACTAATAATTAATAATTCATTATCTGCTCATCGGTTAATTTATTATAAGGGAGAGGGGACAAGGGGGTGGTTGGTTGATAAGGGGTAATGATTTGAAATTCATGATGCGCAAGCATGCATGTACGTACACAAATGCATACATGAGCATAGTATTTCTAGTCAAATCTTTTTTTTTTTTTTTTTTTTTTAGGGATCGGACACAAAGCGCCGATAATCGCAAATTTAGATGTTCTGGCCATTTAAAAAAGGATAGGAATTGATCCTCGGCATACCATTTAACTCCGCACTCGCTCCTTTTATCTTTCCAGTATCCAAACACGGGAGTCTGTGGATCACGGGGCACTCGATATCATCGGTGCCGAGCGTTTTGTAATCCAAGGAGAATTCCAAGTGCATCAGCGCGCGGCATAAAACAAGGTCTCGAGGATTCCAATCTTGCCTCTGTGGTGAATGAGATGGTAACACCGGAAATGGCTGACCCTGTCGAGGCCCAGTAAAGGTAAGAGTCGGAATATCCTAAGGAGTGATTCCTATTTTTCCTCATTTTTAGTGCGGCGTATATTTCAGGTGAGATTTCCGGCAAATAAAAGGAGTTGAGTTAGGGCGGCAATGAAGATCCTATGACCGGATTTGGACAACAATACTGGTCTGATAGACAATGATAACCTGTACCTCAATGAAGTTGCCGGAGATTATTTTCAATGGGAGGAATATCATCCAACCAAACATAACGTGCAATAATTAACGACATAATCGATCGTTAGAATACTGTATACTTTACAGTACGATGTTTATTTAATAACAATAATAATATATTGGTATATCATGCGTGTAAGGCTTAGATAAAATTGATCACATTCAAAGAAAAATGGTTGTGGGGCGTGAAAACTTCTATAATGCAAACAATAAAAACTTCACGGCACTCGCGGTAGTAATTGCATTGATATTTTATATTCCAAAACAATTGATCTAAAAACAATAAAGTTTTTTGTATAAAAATCTTATTATTAACCAATTAAATTATTTTTGGATATCATTTTATTGCAAAAAAAAAAAAATAATAATGACAAAACAATATAACTTTTATCATCTATTTGATTTTTTTATTTATTGATGTTTAACCTACTGTACTTTTTTTTTTTTAACCTGCAATCATGTCACAATGGCTTGTCTTTATTAAGAAATTAAAACAAAACCTACAATAGTTTATAGACTTTCACAAAGTGATTAATTTGTCTTCATACTTAAGTATTTTAAGTCAGATCTTGAAAACAATTTTATACTCCCCTGGCAGATTGGTAATAACCTCTATCTTTCAGGATCATTGCCAACAATTTGTCACTGTTGATTGATCCAAAAATCAATGAATTGATAGGTTAAAAAAGGGAAGAGAAAAATCAATTTGGGAAAGGAAACAATTTAAGATTTATCAAAAAAATGCAAAAATAAGAACAATCTCTTCTTAAAAGAGATCTGTCTGATTGGAATAGTCTCCTTGCTTTACTTGAATCTTGAAATAAATTTTCTTTTTCACTACCTGTAGAATTGAACAAGTCAATCCAATTGATCCTTAATTTAAACTAGTATTAAATTGGAATATCTCAAGAAAAGTATTTAAACCTCAGTTTTTTTCATTAAAGCTTTGTCACTACCCAAGAAACTTAAGTAAGAGATAGGAGTTTACAATTCATATTACCCATTATTTGGTCTTTTGGTGTTATAGAAGTTTTCATTAAGGGACTAGAGTTTTTTGGAAGCAAACATTTTTGAAACATTCTTTCTAATCACTAATGATATCATTGAAATATATGAGTGTGACCAATAGGAGTTTGTTTATATTCCAGAAACTAATGTGTTTCATGTCAACCAATCATATTTGATGAGAATTTGTGCTATCAAAAATTTAGGATCAAACTGAAGTAGACAAAATTCTCTAGAAAATCATAAAAATAAAAGTTCTAAGAGAGTTAGAACAGTTTAAAAGAAAGAAAATAAGCCTTTTAACTACAACAAAACCTATAAATCTTTCATTTCAAAAGTTAGAAAGATCTTCAAGTACTTCATAATTGGTTCTTCTTTCTTTGGGAACTTTTTTGTCATTGATATCAAAGGCATTACTTGACTTTTTTTAGTTACTAGAAGTCAAGTTTTTGGGTAAAAGGTTTGTAAACAATAGAGAAAAGATAGAAATGACTCTTGAAATTAGACTTCAAATTGTTTTATGGAAAGTGTTAAACTTTATTAACAAAGAAGTAAAAAAAATTCTTGCAAACATCTTTTTTATATGTGATCAAAGGATTAGCAGAGAGAGTTTTTTGTTTAATCTACTGTACTATATACTATATTTTATTAAATAAAATATTTAATGAAATTTTTTTATTATATTTTAATTAATTAATTTAATTTATTGATTATTTTTATATATACTTGTATCTAAATTTATTATAAATTATTTTAGTTCATATAGTATATTTAATTAAACTAGTTTTAAAATCTTAATAATTAAAGTTAAATTAAACTCTATTTGAAAAAATAACAATAATTTAAAAAATATATAAAAATAAAATTTATTAATAATAAAAAAAAAAAACTTTATGTATAATTATAATTAGTAATTAGTTGAATACTAATTTTAATACTAATTCTTAATCTTTTAAAAAAATTTTTTTTTTGATAATTTTTGAAACCAGTCAAAAAATGAGAAAAATAAAAAAAATTATTTTTATAATCAAACAATTTATAAAAATTAAATTCAAGAATACTTTACAAAGTATAGAAAAAAGTAAATATTTATAAAATTATCAATTTCTACTACTATATAAATTTTTTCTTTTAGGAAGAAAAAAACAAAAAGAAGAATTAAATTATAATAAATTTTTGAAAGTTCAATATCAATCTTATAAAATTCTTAGTCAGATCAATATAGATTAATAATTTTTTAGATATTATAAGAAGTTTCACAAGCAATAACTTAAACTAATAAATTAATTCAAGTTCAAATATTTATAAAATCTAGAAGAATTTTTAAGTTTCATTGACTATACATTAAATAAGTATATATTGTTTTTTTTTTTTTTAACCCGCTGTCAGGCTAGTTATGTGCGCTTTATTAAACAAAAGTAAACTATACATACATTTAT
>CAJVPT010005901.1:0-11640 GCA_910592055.1 Acaulospora colombiana
ATTTAGGTATTTCTCAATATCTCAATAAAGACATACCATTGCGGCATGATTGCGGGTTAAAAAAAAAAAATAAATAAATAAATAAATAATATATGATCTGTGGGTCTATAGTATAGTGGGTGTGCTCTCAGGTCACTATTCACAAGAACAGTATTTATATTATAGGTTATGTGTTACAAGAATGTATACTAATCAGCTATATGCATACTTGGACATAAAATAATCTATAGAAACTCACTATCTAACCATGGTGTCATAAATTAGATCATACAAGTCCTGGTTGGTTTTAGTACTAGAAAAACAAGCCACGATATCCTACCACTTGGAATATGCGCAGACATTAAGAATGCCAAGAAAGATAATGATAAAATACAGGATCCTATCAGCCTCATATGAAATCTACCTCTTCTCAAAAACTCCAATCTCATGGAAGGTCTGGGAGACTTCGGTCACATGTACCAGCCACAAAATGTAAGGACCTGACATATACTGGGAGATCTTTGATCGCTATTACCAACGGTTACTAGAAATTGAATCTTGCAAGTCATTAACGAGGAGTGATAAAGTTGAATAATCACAATGGAGGATTACAGGAATAGACACTGAGAGAAGAAATTTGAAAACAATCACCAAGGTAATCAATCCAATGGGAGGAATAATCTGTTACAAAGTAACCAAGAGACACCCCTAGAAAGCCCATATTTGAAGAGTGGTTAAAAATAATCACTGGAAGACTACGGTTGTCAATCTGGCTCACCAATGGTCGCTGGGAAACTTAATGGGACCACATGGAAACTGAAGAATATCAATGGATAACCAACTTTCTAAGGACCAAACACAGTAAAAGGTTGTCAATTATAGAACATACATTCCATAAGGTATAACTGATCCCACAAATTGAACAATTCCAAATAGCTCCCTGAATATAAAAAGAAGTTCCCTGGTGGATCCTTGGAATACTAGGAGTGCCCAGGTACAGCAAGACAGCTAATAGAATGGTATTCATATTGAGTAAAATCTAAGAGTGTGTTAAATGGTTTAAAATAATGTAGATTAGATATAAGAATCACTCTTGTAAAAATAACTCTGTATAACTCTTTAATAATTGATCAATAAAGTCCAATTAATATGACTATTAAAAAAAAAAATAAAAAAATAACATATTATACATTATATTATAGTTTATATTATTCATAATTTATAAAAAATAATCTCAATTTAAAAAATTTTGTACATAAGTTTATCAATTTTTTTACTTTATTACTGATGAATAGTTGATGAATTTTTAATGAATAGTTAATAAACCTTTAGTTAAATTGTTAATAAATAATTTTGTGATAAACTTTTAATGAATTATTGCTGAATTGTTAATGAATTATTGTCAAATTGCTAATGAATTATTTGACAAATTGTTAATAAATTTTTTGATAAATTGTTAATATGTCGATTTTTGTAGTTGCCAATTTATTTATGTCATTTTTTTGCTAAATGTTATATGAGTGGCAGTATACTGAATAATTTTTTTTTGACAAATTGTTTATTTTTTGTCAAATATTATATGAGGAGTGGCAGCATGCTAAATAAATTTTTTTCAACTAGTGTAATAATTACTCTTCAAGATAAAGACCTTTTTACAAGAAGTTCAATTATCAAATCAAAAACACAAAACAAAAGAAAAATTGATATAAAAGGATCTTTATCAAAACAGTGACAAGCCTATTGAGAAAATTTGGACTATAAGTTCAAGACAAAACTAGAACCGCTTTGCCTAAAAGAACTGGAAGTAGATAAAGAAGAAAAACTCATGGACAAGATTTGGAAAGACTTTGAAGAACAGATATATAAAGTAGCTTTCAACAAGTTTAAAACTAAAAAGGTCATATCTCTTTTGTAATTTCTTGTATTTCAGTGACTTGGTAAAACATCAATCTGCCAGTAATAAAGTGATGGATTAGAAGAGTATTTATTCACTTAAAGTTCATTATTGAGTGAAATATTGTTCCTGAGGTCGAACTTAAAGGCTTTTATGCTTATGACGAGTTAGTTAAATTAGAATAATAGTTTGACTGTAATATGTGTCATGCTGTTCAAGTGAAAATGTACTTATGTTTTCAATCGATTAATAAACTATGATCTAACCTGGCTGCAGATATTACAAAAAAAACCCCCCAATTACTTTGTTCGCAAATATCAATATTTCAATTAAGAAGTTGAAATACTGTATATATTTTTTAATTGTTTATTTTCATAAATCTCTTGATTATTTTTTGTTTATAAATTATTCACCTCACTGCATATCGAAATATGAATAAATCATAATCGATAATATCATGATAAGTCAAATTACTTAAAACATAAATGGCTAATCTCTAGGAACTAAGTGGCAATATCACAATAGATCAAATTATTTAAAATATGGATGACCAATGTTATGGCCAGCAGCATTATAAGTTATACGCGTACACGTATTATGTATATTCTCAAACATCAGATATAACATGTACTTTGAGAAAATACGTGTCGTGTTTACAAACCAACGATTCATTAAATTAACAATAACAACGATAATAATAAAATCCTATTTTCGCCTACACCCATCGCATATAATAGTGATGACGAATGATGGAAATATAAAAAAGAAATGTCGTCAACGGTAAAAAAAAAAAAAAAGAAAAGAAAGAATTTGTGGATCTTATAAATAAATGACCCATGCTATATCTAATATACTGTACATAGGTTTAAACCATCTAGTAACATATGAGTGTATATATACATAGTATGCAGTATATAACAGTATATATGCAGTATATCTATTTTTTTTTTTTTTTGAAATAATATCAGTTAAACATTATTATGGAAAAACGATGGTTCATTTTATTAGTGAAAGAGGATTGGCGCGCTTCGTGATTACGTACAGTACGTTCGTACAATTTTCACACACTAAAAATAACGCTATATTCATTTCTTTTCAAACCTAGCCGCCTAACCGATTGCAAAGACGATGATGTTACACCATCCCCGCCCAATGTCGTTACAGATCGTTTTTCATTTATCGCTCAGCCCAAGGATTGGGTCGAACTGATGTCCCAAAACTAAGCAAGTTCCGATTCGGTAATCTGTGGTCCAACAGATCGATCATTCTCATAAGGGATGACCCATCACACCCTTCTGACTCACGAGTGATCACATGATTCAAAGTTCGGTCTTTCACTAAATTCAGGTCAGGGGCCGGGATCATCGATTATCTTCGGTTATTAGATCCGATCGTGTAGCATGATCCGGTTAAACGCGAATTCATTTTTACACACGATTCCAATTTTTTCAATGTTACCTCGAGATTTAAGAAAGTCATTGTTGGAGCATGATAATGTGATGTCGACGAAAATCAGATTGTCGCTTGGGGACATCAGTTTTTTTCGAAAAATTGACGCTAGCACGTGCGGCGGTCTCTTTAAATGCATCGCACAACGACTTGGACGCATGAAAAAAGAATGCGAGTTGGTTTCCGCGAAGGATGATGGCCGGTCGTGTCATCTCAAAAAGAACTAAGAAAAAAAGATACGAGTTGCATTGCATATTGATCACACTTTAAGGTTAATGAGTTTGTTAATGAGTTTAAATTCACGTGCTAAAAGCAGCAAGGGTCCGATTATTCATCTAAACTGCTTGGTCCTCATTATGTGTGCCAAATAGGTAAGCGCACAAGTCCTCGAATCTCACAACGATTTAACTATATAGATACCGTGATATAATATCGGGAATGTTATATGAAATTTCGGTATTAAATTCAGAAAGGCCGAAGATTATGATACTGTCGGGTGAAGCATGTGAACCGTCATCTCATTGGAAACTCGTGGAGAGTGTAAGAGAACGAGAGTGCTGCGTGTGCACCAAAATTCCACCGGTTCCCTCGAATCCACCGAGTCATCATTGCCTTGATGATAATGCGCACATCGGCTGACGGTTTTTCCAACGTGTGCTTGTTTTCGGGGGGTACCTGTCACCTGGTCCGTGCGTCTTCTTGGTCACGCCTATCTCACTCAATGCCTGGCACTGTACGCATGTTCACATAAAAAAAAAAAAAAAAAAAAAAATCCATTGACAACCCTGTAAATGCATAGCGTGTCACATTCCCTTTTTGAAAAGTATTCTCCAGATTTTCAAAGGTGACAGGAGCGATCGATGCTTTAGAGATTAGGTCTGTGTGGATGCGTGTGGATGGATAATCGTGTGAAAATCAAATTCGTTGGAGAACCAACTGTCAAAGCCCGGATTGAGAAGCTCTCTCGTGGCCGAACGTGTATGCACGCGAGACGAAGCGAAAAAGAGGTTTGATCATGAAAACCTCGTGTTGAAACGAGATCCACGAACGCAAGTCGAACAAAGAGAATGAATGTTATGTGATGAACACGTAGGGGATCAACCGAAAAAGAAAAAAAAAGAAAGAATGCCAAAGCTACCATATTTCGTTAGCGCAGTTGCGCGGAGCATGATGATTCGGGGGAAATGCCAAAAGAAAAAGAGGGGAAAACCGAGCAGGAAGAGCAATTCAGGTGTGAAAACATTATGTAATACGAAACGAAATACATCCCACAGCGAGCATGGGGGAATCTACGAGCAATCCTCTCAATCTTCACAATGATCAAATGAAAATTTTCATAATCACGGATCGACTCCCAGGGTTTTTGATTTGCCTTGATGCTGAATTAAGCTAGCGTGAGATTATTACATTTCGGAACCGAATTCCCCTCTCCCCCCCACTCGCATTCATAAAATTAGGTGATCGATGATCGATGTATCACCGGCCAGCCTGTTGACCGCGAGATTCTGTTTTACGTGAACACGCATATACAGTAAGTAGTATACGCGGTGTGTGCGGCGTATCATCGAGTGATCATTGGTCTTTTTTAATTGTCACCTCTTGTTTGTGTAAAGAGTATTGTTCGCATCATCGATAACACTATAACCTTATACACTTTAATCGAATGTGTGCGATGGACTAATTGATGATAGCTTACTATTGTGGAAATGAGAAAGGAAGAGCATTCGTCCACCTATTGTTTGGTACAATTGATAAATAAAGACTCGCCCATCCTACCATTTTAGCATATTTCTCAGAACTTCAAACCTTTTCGATCTTTTTTCCCAAAACAAATAAAGACATATATGGTAAACGGGCGATGCACGGAGCACGGAAAAATTACGTATTACATTACACCGAGAATACAAGATAAACTGGTTTTCATCATGGGCTCTTTAAATTACGGTTGGTTTCACGGGTTCAACAGTGGTGGTCCGGTTTCAGAAGGAAACTTCTTTCTTGGCACCGGTCAAAACTTTGGGATTTCCTTTTTTGGGTTCTTTTCGGAGGTGAGAGAGAGTTTTGGAGATTTTATCAATTTTTTCGAATCGCCTGGCATCTCATTGGTTTTTCAACTCTTGATCGAGATCAGACTAATCGATTGAAGAAGAATTCAAAAAAAAAAAAAAAAAAAAAAATTTTTTTAATTGCCGATTGATTATTACGTTGATCGAATTTACGAATCAATTACTAATGCGAAATAAGCTTAGTAAATAGGGTAGCTAGCATTCAATATCCGTGAGTGCGGGGGGGAGGGAGTGGGAGAGGGGGGTGGCGGAAGTGACGGAGGTGACGGATAAAAAAAAAAAAAAAAAAAAATCCGACCCATGTATGTGACGTGCGTGCATATGCGGTAGATGGGGAGGCAACGAACCGATAAATCATAAACCAGATCCGAATCTGAGTTAAGCATATGCCAAGATGGAAGAATACCCGAAATATCCAACCAACTTGTGTCACGTGGCTGTGGTTCATAAAGGATATTTTTTTGATAGACATCTCTTTCACACGGCACAGCCGCATCTCCACCCCCTTCAAAATCCAAAAAATCATGCCGATTTCCTTTTCCATGGAACCCCTGCACAGCACCCGTGCGCCCGTCAACCGATTATAATAGTAATAGGTCTGACGTAGAAATTCGATTTTCGTGGTTTTAAATGTGGTGTCTGAGCTTAAATGCGTCCAATGAAATTATAGGTGGACGAGTTATGCAGTGGTTAAATGAGTGAATGAGAGATTATGTGCATCTGATACGTGGAAGAATCCAGTCATGTTATTACCTTTCCCCCGCAGCACGTATCAATCGTAACGAGCGACAACGCACTATCTCAAACTGATTACCACACCACCGTCATGAGAATACGTACGTGCGCGTTTATCGGGCATGCGCATGTTTTTTTTTTTTCATTAAAAAAAAAAAAAAAAGAAAGGGTCTGAAGGTACCGAATAAACTGACAAACGCACTGACCCTTTTTTTTTTTTTTTTTTTTCCTTTACGGTCGTCTTTCAACCTCTTTTGGTTTCTCACCTTCAGGCATGCATAATGTATGGGTTATTTGATACTCGCATATCCGAAATTACAAATTTCGGTTAGCTTAAAATTTGGTTACATGTAAAATTTGTAGGTAAACTCGTCTGGATGCAAACACGTATCAGGAAATCGCGTTCACATAGCATACAATCTCCAAAGTCATAAACTGCTGCATGTCAAAAAAAAGAACCGATGGCTTATTAATCTTATCATCATCACCCAACTCTTTTCTGATCACATATATCAATCATTTCTTAAAAAATTTTAGGAATGAATGAAATCACGATAAGGTAATTGATTAAGCAATTAAAGGAACTGTGATAGTAAGAATCATTGGCTTGTACTCTTTTTTCATTATTACGTCCTTTCATTCGTCTTTCTGGTTTCACCCTCTACATAATGGAAAATTTACAATGATGTTTTATTATAGGAAGATGTGCTTACGTTTCGTGTGAGAAAAATGGACTCCGTAAGAGGTGAAACTTGGATCGAGGGAATGAGTGAATTGAACGGTGTGAGCAATAACTCGACACCTCCCGTTACACTTTGCCATGTCTTGTTTAACATTCGTGTTAATATACTGTATATTTAGTTATTTATTTATTTATTTATTTGTTTGCTTTAAAATGCTACTTCGCCGACACCCATCATCACACACAATCGGCGGAGACTGAAAGGCTTGTCTGAGTCGGGAATAAAAATTTTTGCGGAGTGACGTGTATATTTATTTTACAGTAACATCCAAAGAGTTATTACAAAAAGTCAATTTCTAATATAATTTAGAAAGAGGTAACATTATGATCATTATTACTATGATCATTATTACTATTATTATTATTATTATTATTATTATTATTATTATTATTATTATTTTTATTATTTTTACTATTACTATTATTGAAATCAGATGTCGTGATATTCGTATTAATTATTGGTAGGCGTCTTGTGCGTCTTGTATGAACGTTATTTCTGAGGTGTCACCTACGATAGGCAATGCGCACGTCCTGCTCTAACAGAAAATAGAATAAAAAACGTATAATATACAATACACATACATATATATATATGTGTGTGTGTGTATGCATGTGTGAAGAATAGTTCGCAAACATTAAACTATAATAAATAAATAAATAAATAATAAATATATGTATGTAACATATGCAATATACATACACATCGATATGAAATGATAGCTTTTTTCATACTATGTGCGATTACATTAAATTATGTTGCAATCCCTTGTAATTCTAATAAATTTTAATGATTCTAATGTGCTGTATATATACGTGTTAATTTAAAAATCCCCGATTAGGCATACTCTCTGAGGAATCCTCACATCTTTCTTTAAAACATATAATTAATGTATGATTTTCACGCAAATAACAAATCTCTACTTTGATAATAGATACAATAAAAATAAAAAAATTTTTTTTTTATAAATAAAAGAGCTTCAACACTCAACACCCGAAAGATTTGAGAGAAAAAAAAAAAAAAAATTTTTTTTCAACATTTTCACAACATTTTTCAATAACTTACCGCTATTTTCGTCATCGATCGATTTTTAAAACCACGTCTGCCCTACACATCTCTTTTTTTTTTTCAAGTGTGAGGGAAAAATCTTGTAACGATACTTGGCAAACCTTTTCCTTATTCTCCATTTAGTAATAATTACATTTTTAAGTTTCTATTTTCATCCTCGCTTTGCCTCCAACTTCCCCAATCATTATTATTACATTCTTTCGTTATCATTCGAAGATCCTTGATTCCAATCACCACTGATTCTCCCTGATCTATTATCTATTCATCTTAAATATACGCGCGTGTATGTATGTATAATATATATTTGTAATATATATATATATATATATATATACGTATTATATACAATACAATTGTTTATACAAAATCCATTCATCTGAAAGAACAATAGCTGATTATTTCATTTTTCTGTTTGTCCGGGGGTCAAACGCACTCTATCATCATCGCAACACACCTCGCCATCACCTTCATCTTTTTTCATCTTAAACATTCGGTAATTCGGGGTTACTGACGTTGACATTAAAAAACTGTTATACTCCTTTTTTTTTTTCAATTTAGCTTTTTCCATCAATAGTTAATTCATCATCCCCGAAATCACTTGAAATATCGTTTAATTGCATTCAAAAAAAAAAAAAATATATATATATAATTTTTTTTTTCATCGCTTCCTCCCTCCATCTCTCTCCTCCCTCAAACAAACCTTGTAATTTTAAAAAAGGGTTCATCCTCCCAATTTGTTTATACTAAGGTCACGAAATCATCGGTCGTCTCATAATATTAAGAAAAAAAAAAAATTTTTTTTTTTTTTTTTTTTTTTTTTTATACTTTGCCACACTTTTTCTTTTTTGAAAAAAGAAACTCGAGAATTCCCGACGATCCCTTTGCAAGGTATGTGGTGTTCATATGATTTTTTCCCTCGGAGATTTTTCATGTTACTACTTTAATGTTCGGTGCTACAATACATATGTATACATATATATACACATATATATAAGCGTTTGTATAACTGTATCTGAATTTAATTAATGTATAAATAGAGGTCACCTTCTTATTTTCCTTTGCTTTTTTTCTTTTTCTTTTCTCTTTTCTTTTTTCTTTTCTTCATCGTCCTCAGATAATTAATCACTGCTGACGAACGACAAAATATTAAATATCCTTTAATCATAGTAATCGTCATCACAATTGTTGTAATCACCTTTTTTTTTTTTTTTCTATTCAGCTTTTTCGCTGTGATGGAACGATACAATTCTTTTCCTCCTTCGGCGGAAACTCCGACCTACTATCATCATCGAGCGCAACATGAATACAAGCGTCCCACCGTCTCCTTCTTGGATCTCACATCGTTGCATCAACAACAGCAACGACGCAAACAACCGTACCGTTCATCAATGGAATTTCAACAAAACTCCCCGCGACCGCATCAAGTGCACCAGCAACAACAATGCTCACCGCCGCTTGCTCAATATTCACCTCGTGAAAATGATCCCCTTCACTCCGCTCCTAACTCGAGGTTGCGCTTTTCTTCCGGGCAAGGAGACGAACGCTCGATTTATTCGTCGTCTCTGTCTCAACCACTTTACATCAATGGACATCACGAACAGCTACCATCACCACCACCATCGTCGTCGTCGTCGTCGTCGGTCTTCACCTCGCCGCCCCTTCAATCGCACGAATTGGCCCCGTCCTCACCGATGTCTCATCATCAGAAAGCTCCCTGTCGTCAGATGATCCCTCGACCTCAGGAGAAATGCGGACGACCAAGGGTGCCGGGTCCCACTCCTCCTTTGACCCCTCCTCGCCAGCTTTGTTCGATGGAACGACGAAGTAGTTCTTCACTGTTGGTAAAGAAGTCCGATGGTGCCATGGTTAGTCTGCTGAACGAGGACGACGACGAAAACGATTTGTCATCCTCCGCCGTGTACTACTCTGATGACGATTTGATGTCACGAGGAATATCCTCCGGACGCAAATCATCTATCTCTAGTTGTGGATGTTCCGATGATGGACTGATCATCAACGTACAGCCGCAAAGGCAGCAGCGTGCGTCCTCAAACGCTGCTCCACCAAATGGCAGCACCAACACCACCGCCAGTGCTCCAAACAAACGAAAGTACATTTGCGCGCATCCTGACTGTGGCAAAAGTTTTACTACAAGGTAATTAATTAACCAGAACACTTCAATTGTTATCACCATTTCACGATTGCTATCATCCTTATTAGAATTATTATTTGTGATTACTATTTCATTGTTACTATTATTATTTATGGCCGATCGGTTGACTTTTATTTCCTCCCGTTACACCTTTGTCATTTGTTTGGTGTTTCCTTGGAGCAAACATGTTCTTTGTGTATCTATTTGATTACTTGTCTTCCTTTTCTTAATTTACGACGGATCTTCCTTGATTGGTCTATTTTCCTCCCTTTTTTTTTCAAATGTCATTAAGTCAGCGATTCTGTATTATTTTCTAATTTACGTAAGAGATTATTAATGATATTTTGCATATATGCACTCTCTTAATTTAGTGGTCATTTGGCACGTCATAACCGGATACACACCGGCGAAAAGAATTTTCGATGTTTAATGCAGGGCTGCACATCAAAATTCTCCAGGCAGGACAACATGATGCAACATTATCGTACACATTTGTCATCTAAAAGCCGACGTGGATCCAAGTCCGGAATTCAGACGTCACCTCCGTTTTCATCACATCAACCTCACCGGGTCTCCGATATGTTGACGCTTGACGAACCGCCGACCAAACGTGTCAGGCGTAGTGCTGCCGTAACGACGACCGCTTGCGATTCCGCCATAGCCTCGCTGTCACCGCCGTCGCCGATAACAACAATACCACCACCACCTTCAACGGCCGCGGCGACCCCGACCTATTCACCCACCTACGAAAATCTTCCGCTACCGAACTCCATGTTGCCACCCGTCAGATCTGTGATCCCAGAGCGGCAAGGAGTCATGCTACCACCGATTCACACCCTGACACCATCGACCCTTCCGCCGCCTCCAAATCATCAGATGAATGGTGAAAATCGTTTGATGTCCGTAGCCCAGCAATGTCATCGTCACATGAGAAGTGGTGGTCGAGTGGATTCCAGCATTATGGGCGGCAATCCCTACCATCATCAACATCATCATCATCGTGTCGAGATGACAAACTGCGTTAGCATAATGGGTTGATCAATGACGAGAGCATTACGATATGTATCTAAGAATCTTGTTTTTTCTAAAAAAAAAAAAAAAAAAAAAAAAAAAAAAAAGTGAGAGAAAAAAAACATGGGATCAGGATTTAGGAAATCTTTTATTGTCGAAATTACCACATTTAACAAGCTTCATTTTAATTGTAATATATTTTTTTTAAGTTTTTTTTTTTTCTTTTTTATTATTATTTATTATAATTATCCATGTTTTGTAATTAGTTTTCTTTTCATAATTCCTTTTATTCTGGTAGAAACCGCAAGGCAGGAAATATTATATTATTTCATATATGACAAGTAACGTAGAACCTCTCTTTTATAATTCCTAATTTTTAAACTATGTCATCATTCTCCTAACTATACTTACGGGTGCTTATCTCGGATTTCTAATTTCATGGGCTTCTAAAATTTGAAAAAAATTTTCTCACCTAGCAAGGCTTGTCTGAAAATATCACTATCACTAAAAAAAAAAAAAAAAAAAAAAAAAATCAACTAAAAAAAA
>CAJVPT010005902.1:0-11639 GCA_910592055.1 Acaulospora colombiana
AGTTTACATTTAATAAAGTTTTCCTTTAACTAAGATACATGATGATGAAATGACTTCCTAACATTGCATATGTTACATACTCCTTCTAGATTAAATTCTTCAACGCTTTTCTAAACTCAGCAAACTTTCAGATTTTAATATATTGGCTGCTCTAGATTCTACAACAACTATAGGATCAAGTTCAGATTTTATAAATTTGAGCCAATCAATTTCTTTTTTTAAATCTTCTATTTCATTTTTTTGCTGTTCTAATTCTTTGGAAAACTTGTTGTTAATATATTCTATTAGATCTAATTATTTTACAAATTCTTTCTAGTTTTTTGATCCACATGTATAATTCTTCATTTTCTAAATAAATCAATTGGTTAATAAATATAAATTTTAATAATTCAACAATAATTTAATTCTAAATTTTTTTAATATTCTCTCTGATTCAAGTTTTAGATAGCAATTCAACTTCTGGCATTAATATTCGTGCAACTTTAAATGTCAATATTTCAGGTAATATAATAGATGACCTTTTTTTAAGCAATTTGATAGTCATAGTAGAGATTGAAGATTTGGTATCAGGTATTACTGAATAAACTGTTATTATTTCTAATGCAGTTGATATAAAGAAAGTTTGCAATAACAGAAAAAGTTGTGAAGGTTGCGAAAGTGAGAGTGGCTATTTTCTATAAAAAGCATATCCAATTAGTTTTTTTTTGTTTAAATATTTTAAATATTGGAAAAAATTATTAAATTAAAGAAATGTTTAAATAAATTATTTATATTGTTTTAATACAATTTAGGGCTACATACAATATTATACTATTATTCATTATATTATATTACAATTCAAAGTAACATACAGTATTATATTATATTATATATAGTATTATTTGTCATATTACACTTGTATTATATTACAATTTGAAGCTATTTAATATATTAATTACAACTCTTTGCCACTGTATATTACTATTTGCCAATTTTAAAAATATTAAGAAAGCATTCAATTTTAGATTTACTTAATAAAAGTTTAAGTAAAAATCCTAAAAAAGCAAAAATTACTTGTGACTGTAGTAAATACAAATAATCATTTATTGATCCATAAACAAAATTTTTCTATAAATATCAAAAAACAAAAGACAAATATTTGACAAAGGAAAAATTCATATTTCAGCACAGAATAAAAAATATTTCATCAAGTCAAATTATGTTATTAAGCAACAATCAACAAAATCTGAGATTGAATAATGCAAGTTCTGAAAATGATGAATCTAAAGTTGATAATAATAAATAAATAGATGATATATTTGAAGATTATTCAGCACCAAAATATGAATTTTTATCAAATTCTAGCAAATTTTTGAATAGTTATTTTATGTAGATTTTGTTATAAATTATAAACTATAGAATTTAATTTAATTTATTAAATAATACAATAGATGCACTACTAAAATTTATAAAATTGATACTAATTGAAATTGGTGGCAAAGAATTTGAGCTCTTTTGTGGATCTTTGTATATTGCTAATAATAAACTTGAATTATCAGATCAGTTCGTTAATTTTGTGGCATGTCAAAGATATCACAAATTGTATAGATAAAATAATGTTCTTGGTTTTCAAAAAATAATCAACTATCAGTCATGAAGTGTATTCATATTTAATTTCCTAATTTAGCAATAAAACAAAGAAAAACTTGCAATTAACACAATTAGAATTATTAAAGGGAAATGTAATTAATCAGTCCAATTTAGTTTTTATATATCTATTATTCAGTATGGATTGTCGCAAATGTATCAAAATCTAAATTTTGAATCTAATCTTTAGTATTGGATATGTTGATCAAGTATTAATAAACTTTTATATAATATTTATGATAATGATATTTGAAAAATTTTTAAAGATGAAAACTTAGAATTATTTTTTAGTAAAGAAATAGTTGATTTGCATTTGGGATTGGTACTAAATATCAACTGAATTCAAACATTTGATAATAAAGCACATAGTACTGGAGTTATATATGTGACTATTACAAATTTGTTATGCAAAATATAATTTAAATATAAAATATGTTGATTCTTGACATATTACTAGGTCCTAATAAATCAAGTTTACATCAAATAAACTATTACCTTTCTTCAATTGTTGATGAATTGATGCAACTATGTCAAGAAATAAAGCTCAATTTAACTGTTGAAATATCATAATTCTTTCCCATAGATTCCTAACCACTACTCCCAAAGAAGTGTTCCTCTAAAACTCTATGTTTTGGAAGTAATAAAACTTCAAAACTCTCCTTAAAAACACCTGCTTCAGTTAGCAGTAGTCATACTTTACCTTTCTTGTTTACCTTTTCTCTTCAAAAACCCTCTACCTAAGAAGTTAATAGCAAGAAAGCTTTTCTAGGAAGAAGAAACCAAATAGAAAAATACCCTTCCTTTCTTTTCTATGAAGGTTTCAAAGTCTAGGAATAAGTGTGGATCAATAACTCCATGTGAGCCTGAGAAACTGACATCAATATTACAGGCAGAAACAACTTCTCTTTCAACATGCAACAGCTATTCTTGGTATTTTGAGGAATTTTGTCTACCTCAGCTTGACCCTGAAATTTCTATTACACCAGATTTTGGATGGATTGATTGGCTGAATATTGGGATTGATTGCCTCATAGTTGGCAGAAATGTAAATAAGGATACACGTGATATGGGACGTAAATGCATTTCCTAAGATCTATAAGAACCTTAGGTCCATCATAAGTCATTGACTAGTTATATGAATAGATAAACATTTCATGAATTGTGGTTTTCTCTCTCTTATTACTTTTCAAAAGTGTAATGACTATGAATAGAGTATTTCTTTAGAGGTAAAGTTAGGTGGAAGAGATATTGTTAGGAGTCCCTTCTTTTCTCCCATTCTCTCTTCTTGTAAATATTTTCAATTTTCCTTTCTCATTTTTTCTCCTTTTCTTTTACATTTATTTTTTTTATATTGACTAGTCCTTAACTAGTGTAAATGACCCTTAGTATTAGATAGTGTTGAGTATCTTGAGCAAGTCCTGGCAGGTTAGGCCCCTTTAACGAGTGACAAAAAGCTGATTAGTGAAGTAAAATCCTAGATAATACCAAATCAATGGCAGGGAGCAACCAGCAATGTATCTTCAAGTGTATGTGATTAATCCCCTCTTTATTGTTAAAAGAGAGTATTTATACTAAACAGTCATGTATTTTTCTTATCCTAGTTTGGTTAGACTTAGATTGAGTTTTATAAATAGATAGCTCTTTATATTATTTTCTCTTTAATGATCTGTAAATCCTCAGACAGTATAGAGAAATATTCATTCTGATTGTTCCTAAATATAATTTTCTTTTAATAAAATGGCCCAGAGCAGTACAGAATAAGCCAATATTTAAAAAAAAAATTTAACTGCTAAAAATGAAGAGGAAAAAATAATTCAGATGGCTTTAATTTTAATTTTGTGTGATATTTCTGCTATATGAAAAGTATGTACTGTAGACACAATTTAGTACTAGTGTCATATTATCATTACAAGAAGAATGTCAATTATAAAAATAATCATTATAATTTTGATGGCATAAAGGATATAAATAAATAGTTTATATTAAGAGATTTGATAATACATAAACAAGATTTTATCAAATAGAGATGCTATAGCTCAAATATAGCACAAACATATTTTGTCGATATGAATCATGTCAGATGGTCCGAATTCCTTCACCTACCTTATTTTGATTTAATTTGTCATTTAATTATTGATCTTATATATTGTTTTTTCTTAGGTATTAGTAAATGGCTTGTTAAACAAATATGAATCGAAAAAGAAATACTGACGAATAATACATTGGATAAAATACAATTAATAATGGAAATTTTTCAAGTGTCATTAGATATTAGCTAAATTTCAAGAAAAGTAAATAGTAATAAAGGATTTTTGAACCTTACTATCAATTAGTGAAGAAATTTTTTCACAATATATGCAACTATTGTTCTATAAAAACATCTTTCAGATATGGATCGTCAAATTCTAACAAATTTTGTCAAGATTTGTCAAATCTTAGTATACTGAATTTTAAGATGAAATTTATTTAATGAGGCTCATAAAAGATTAGTTATAATAATTAAACTAATAGAATAAAAATATAGAGAAGAAAAAATTACTTTGAATTTTTATCTTTTATTACTTTTAGATAAATGTGTATATAATTATAAACCATTATATATATTTGGTATTTTTCATTTAAGAGGACAAATAGTATATTAAGTAGGTTTTTAAAACAAATTTAATATTCAGATGTAGAATTCTAATGAATTTTTAATCTAGATTTGTTACCTAATGGTCATCAAAATATTGAATCTGAATTAATGCAAAGATTAATAAATAATCAATGAATTAATCCAACTATGTTCTATTTTAATAATCAGAAACTTGAAATTTTAAATAATTGATCAAATATCAACTCAATTTTTGAACTAAATCAGTTTTTGACTGATGAGTTATATTGATTTTTAAACAATATATATAATATTCACAAAACAATAATTAATAGATCTGAACATTTTTCAGGTAATCTCTTGTATCTGAAAAAATCAAATTTAGAGATATCTACTGAAATATTAGATCTATTAGTCAAATATTATGAAGCATCTTATGAAACTATAAACTTTTGGAGGTAATTTATGAAAGATAATAAAAATTCGATAATTATTTGGAATAGAGTAAATCAATATGGTATATGTTGAATTGGAAGTAAAATATTCAATTCTGTTATATCCTCATGAAATATTAAAAGCTTATTTATATTAATTAGATTCGTGAATCATGATAAAAGTATTGATTTATATCAAGACAAGTTCAATTCTTCTTTACACATTCAGTAAACTTCTGAATAATGTTATTAAACATTGATTAGCCTTTATTCAGTAATACAAACTAGTTATTTTAACAAAAAATAGATTTTATTTTAGATTTTAAAATGACATAAATGTAAATTGTGGATTACTGAATTTTACCCAGTTAGATGTAAATATATAATTCCTATTTATAATATTTTTGAATAATTTATTTTATTTATATATAGAACCTTAAATTAATAAGATTCTCATAAATATTTAGCTATAATTTCTTTAAATTGTAAATATAATATATAATTAAAATTCAATAAATATATAAATTTTGATAAAATTGAAATTTTGACAAATGTCTAATAATTTTTTGAGAAAAATTTTAATTAAATATATAGTAAAAATAGTGCAAATATGGCAAATAATACCAAATTTTATAGTAAAAATTGATTGATGATTTATTTATGCTGAATTATATGTTAAATTATATAGTAAAAATTGATTGATGATTTATTTATATCAAATTATATGCCAAATTATATGGTAAAAATTAATTAATGATTTATTTATGTTATTAATATATCAAATTATTTATTTTTTTAATGAATATTATATAAAGGGCATTATGTCAAATAAATATTTTTCAATTAGTATTAGAAGATTAATAAAAAAAAGTTTATTATTTAAATTAAATTTTTAATATATTTTATAATTAATAAAATTAATAAATATAAAATTTTATAATTTAAATTAAATTTAAAATATAATTTTAGAATTACAATTTTAGATCCAAAAAATTTTTTATTTATCTTCAGAAATAATTATTTAAATATAATAAAAAAAAGTTTTTATTGACTGCATTTTTATATTTTAATAATATTTTGATAGTTAAAAATTATTATTATATTATTTTTTTATATGATTAAATTATATTTTAAGTTTATAAAATTAATAATATTCAAATAATAAGTTCTTAAGTAATAAAAATAAGATAATTATTTAAACAAAAATTTTTTTATTCTTATTATTTTATTTAATAAAGTTTTTAATAATACTTTTTTTTATATCTTAGTAATAATCAAGACAAAAATTTTTAAATTGAGTATACACTATTTATAAAATTATTATAAAATTTATAAATATAGTCTAATAAATAATACAAATAAAAAATTAAATCAAGATATATAAGTTTCTCAAATAGTTAAATAATATATTTTAAATAAATATTTTTTATTGAAAAGTAATCACTAAATAGATTTTTAGAGAAGTTGAAAATTTATTTATTTTATATTTATTTTTTTTCTTATAATGGTTTGATAGGATAATTAATAATAACGACCTGTTAGTAATAATAATAATATATAGACTAGAAAATTCTTAATCTATCCTGGCTATAGGTTATTTACATATTTATTACTAGCCGTTAAACCAATTTTTATTACTAAACTAATTTCGATTAATTTTTAATTTGATTGCTAAATTGAGCTTAAGTTTTTTAATTTTATTGCTAAATTAAGCAAATTTTTAATTTGATTGTTAAATTAAGCCTAAATTTTTAATTTGATTGCTAAATTAAGTTCGAATTTTTAATTTGTTTATCAAATTAAATTTGATTTATCCATCAAATCCGTTGTTGATTTTTCAATTCAAAGGTTAAATTGGTTTTATGTCTTTTTGATTTTTTAATAAATCAAATTAAAAATTTTTTTTTTTTTTTAGAAATTAATTAAATTTAAAAGAATCCATTGTTCATATAGATTTTCAGCGATTTATGTCATCATAAAGAATTTTAAAAGTTTTTTGGCGCACCATATCTCCCATTTTTTAAGAATTTTAAAATATGTGTTTGCCTAAAACTTCGCTTTCTTTAAAAGGAGGTATTTTATTTACTCTATTTTTCAAATACATAATCGAATTTACTAATTATATGTGTGTATTATTTTAAAAAGGAAAACTAATTTTATATACTGTATATAATATAAATCCTTACTTTCTACATGTTTTATTAAAAAACGTTATATATAATTGATAAATAAAAGTAAAAAAGAATTTGCCTGGAAGGAATTTTGAGAAACTCAAATTTCATTAGAAGATATCTTCTATCGTTTTGGCAAGCGACTTGAGATTTTTCTTCAATTCATTATCTGCACATGAGATTATTTAGTATAATTTCTACGGTAATTCTTGGGAAATTTTATACTGTACCTAGTTGGCTATCATTAATTTGACGCAGTTTTGTTATCAATTTGCATACATTTGTATTCGAGACTGAGGAAGATATAGAATCGGAATCAGACAGAATTCCTAAGATGAAAGTTAATTTTGCGTTAGCTTGGATAATATACGGTATTATAGATTGTTTATTTCCTTTACCTTTTCCCATTCGTTTAGAAATTGGTGTGTTGTGGGGATAATTTTCACAACATTTTTCCTGCCCGCTAAAGATGGATCTCGTGGATGTTATTTGTTCGCCGAGTTTTTTAAATACGTAATTAGCACTTGGACGTTGGTTAGGGTCCTTGTCCCAACATTTCCTAAAAATTTCTATATACTCGCATGGTGTGCCTCTCACCGGCTTTTCCCTTTCTCCATTTAATGTGACCAGCGGCGGTCTGCCACTCGAAATTTCCCATAATATCACCCCTAAACTATATACATCAGATTTCTTCGTATAATTGGTATAGTTTTCATCGTTTAATACGATCGGATCTACGAATGGCAATATACATTTAACTTCCGAAGAAGTTAAACTTTTACGGGACACTACTTTCGACATTCCGAAGTCAGTGATTATCGCCCTGACTTTTCCATTACGCATTGACAAAACCACATTCTTTGTATGCTAATTACAATTAAATATATTTAGAAATTAAAGGTTACGGGAATATAAGATCGACAAATAAAAATGTTTTCTTACCAAATCTCGATGTAAGATATCGTTATCGTGTAAAAAGTTCAAACCATTCGAAACTTGTATACTTATATCGATCTTTTCTTCCCATGTAATTTTAGAAAACTTGTTCTTTAGGTATTTACGTAAGTCACCTAATTCAGCATATTCAAGAATTATCGCGTAAGATCCGCTAGGTGTTTTGCTTAGCCCAAGAAATTCTATAATGTTTTCATGAGAACCCTTTGAGTTTATTGTATCATAAACTTTAAGCTAACGGTAGGTTAAAAATTAAATGAGCTAACAGTATCATTAAAAATAAAACCATTTAATATCAACACGTACTTCTCGAATAAGTTCTTGGTGCGATTCATCGTTGATAAATTTTTGGACGACATGTTTTTTATTCCATATCGCTTTTTTAATACGGCATGTACCTCCTTTTGTCATATACTCTGCCAAGCTAAATTCGTTAGATTTAATGATTTTTACGGGTATGTCTTCAGATCGACTAATAATTTTAAACTGAGTTTAAGAAATAGAATGTGATTAGAAAGTATTCTAATTTATATCGATATTGAACACACCTTTTTGGATGATTTCTCTGTGGAAACCTGCATATTAACGGTATTCTGGTAGATATCTCTGGTAAGTGAATATGAAGACAGTAGGTGGTTTACTTGTGACCACTAATTATTTACTTGATAAGGTTTATCCACAAACACTAGCGAAGAATGAAACAACAAACGGTGTTCTCCCATTATATTTTCTTTTCTTTTTTTTTTTTATTTCGGGCAGGGATGGTTTTTTTTTTCTTGTTCAATAATTTCAAACATGTATTATATATTATTGTATACTATAAATGTGGTACAGTTATACGAATGCAGACTGATAAGATCCTTTTGCATATTCTGATAAGATTCTTTACACACTGATAAGATAAGATCCTTTTGCATATTCCAGATGAATTATTTATTTATAGACGATATCTGTCCGCTAATTACCATAAACAGTTTGTTGTAATACGTACGTTTCGCTACAAGAAAAGAAAAAAATTGTTTAGATTATAATATGCATATTGTAAAGAGCTCAATGGTCATGCGATACTAAATTCCTTGTGCAGTCAGGGAGTCTTTATTTGCTAAAAAGAAGCAGAAGTTTTCAACGCTAACACTTGAATGCTTAATCGTCTGTACGGACTGTTACTTGCTCTGACATCTGGAAACTTAAAGTTTAAATTTAGAGGATGAATCATGATGTTTACATTGTGTTAGACTGATGAGCTCAAAAATAAATTTCCAGAAATATCCCGGCTTTAATAAGTAATGATAATCCATGTTTACTAAAAAAAAATCAATTGCCCGCCTTTAAGAGTGCTTCTACCGAGTAACATGTTTAAGTCCTCATGCAATAAATTTGGAACAAGTTTATTGTTTCCATTTTTGGAGAAATAAGTCATATGAACGGTATTCTCCGTCAGTGCTACATTCACATCGTTCACCAGTATTATTTTTATAATATTTTCAAAAGTAAATTTTAATGCTACAATTTTGCATTTTCAAATGAAATAGAATGAGAAAATTGATGAATCGAAATCATAGTGTAACTCGTTAATCTTTTTAATCACTAGCAGATCTCTTTGACCCTTTTATGATGACCTTATTTAGCTAGTCAATTCGACAAATATTGGTCATGCCTCGTACCAAACTTTGCCATTAAACCAAAACATCTTGTCTCTCTACCCAACTCTCCTCCATTATTGGTTATTAGGAATCAATGCATTAATATTTCAATGATAACATGTTTGATCTTCTATTTCACATGGTAACTTACAGACTTTTACTACAAAATTCTGCAAACGTTTATTGTCAAATGGCATAACTGTAGTGGAAAGATGCATCGTAGGTGTAACTAACTGTGTTGCAAAATAATGTCTCTCTTGATGATTGAAATATAGGTTGAAACAGAAATCGTATGGATTTTTTAAACCAATTTTTGAGGGAGGAAACTGGCTTATTTTTATTTTATTTGTGAAAAAAATTCATTGTGTATGTGTGTTTATACATTTACATTTGAAATTATCTAAAGATGGGTTTACCCTTTTTACTGATCAGCTTATTGCTATTCATTACAAGATCCGATATATCAAGAATGGTTAATTGGTGTTATGATTAAAAAAAAAAAGAAAAAGAAATTAAAATGAGTTTATGATTCTTTTAAATGATCAGACTATATAACAATTGACAAAATTATACTGTATATTGATTTTTAATTAGTAATTTTATTAGTGTAAAGCCTAATAATAATTGTATTTTAATATAACATTTGAATTATTTATCTTTCTGAATAATATTATTGATAATTTTTTATTCTATTGTACTATATATTTATAGCATTCTGCTCAAATTTTTTATATTGATTTGTATACTTCTAAAGTATTTATTATATAGTTATATATAATTAAAATATTTATTAATTGTTTATATAAGACCTATAAATCTATAGCACAGTGGTAATGCTCTCAGGTTGCAATTACAAGGTCCATAGTTCAATACTATATAAGGGTCATGTGAAAGATTTATAGAATGAAAAAATCATCTATAACACAAAATACAATTAAATATATAAAAAATACTGATCATCTTTATTTTGGTTTTATACAAATAAGGTTTTCCCACTTTTAGTTCTAAGTGAATTTTTCTTCTTATAAAAGGTACAATTAATATAGCTGAATGCAAACAAATCTGAGAAAGATATAAAACTGGTAACTGTATCAAGTCTATCAAGAACTATTCAAATGATATACTTCTTCTTTCATAAAACTAACAAGTCAAGCCTAACAAATTAATTAAAAAAAATCCAGAAGGATTAAAGATTTGAAAATAGGAATATTTAGGTTTCATAAATAGATAGTAATTTAACTAAATATTTCTAGGCAATAAACTGTTCAATGAATTCTTTAAAAGTAGGATTCTATGAATATTTATAAATGCTAATGATAAAAATATATAATCATTGCAATTAAATTTATAATTACCTTATTATTATTAATAAATAAGGTCAAATTTCCATTCTATTTATATATTATATATTAATTGTTTATATAAAATTTTTTCTAATAATTTATTTAATAAAGTCTTATTTATTATATTAAATTTATTATAAAAATATTTATTGATTTTTTATATTCCTAAAAATTTATAGTATAGATAAAAATATTTATATTTTTATTAAATATATTTTTTATAACTATACTATAAATATATACTTTAACCTATAATTGTATTATATAGCTTAATTTTTATTGAAAAGTTTATTTTATTTAACTATATATAATATTATAGATTTTTTACATAATAACTAATTTATTATTATATAAATATTTTAAGTTAGATCAAGAAGATAATATTTTATTTTTATAAAGAATTGTTATAAATTTCTATTTACTAGGTTTATCATTAATAATTTATTATTATAAATTATTCAAAAATAATGATTTGTTAAACTAATAAAAAGAAAAAGAAAAAAAGGTACAATTCAAGTTTCTTTAAAAAATCTATTAACTGAACAATCTTCTCTTAAAAAGAATTTATTTGATAGAAATAATCTTCTTGTTTTTACTTAAACCTCAAAAAAGATATTTTTTATTACTGTCTGTAATATTAAATAAGTTAATTTAACTAGATTTGTTATCTAAATAAATACTAAATTGAAATAATTTAAAAAAAATCTAAAAATTTTAGTTTCTAATCAAAAAAACCTTTTTATTATCCAAAAATTTAAGAAGAATAGTATTTTAAAATACATATTATTATATTATATCTTTTAATATCTTGAATATTTTTTTTTAACCCTCTATCAGGTTAATTAAGTGTGCTTTATTAAACATTTGTAAGCTGT
>CAJVPT010005903.1:0-11638 GCA_910592055.1 Acaulospora colombiana
ATACTAACCCTAAGCTTTGCTAAACTTTCTATACTTTTCAATTACACACAGTTTCCTTATCAGTACCCGAGCCTTATCTATAGTTTCTTACTTTGCAACATCCAATCTTTCATGCCAGACTTTTGGGTTTTTGGATTCTAGACCATTACACATAAATCGCATTACTCACGTGACCCATAACAATGTGTTAAAGTCTCCTACTATGATAAATTCATGATTTCTATGGGAGTAAAGTAGTTATTTTAAATATGAGTAGGTAATGTCTCTGTGAAAAATGGAGTGGAGAGATAGAGAGCTACTATGATAATATTTATTTTAGGTTTAAACTTGAGGTGTATGATGTACCAAAATTTGTTGGGGGAAAATGTTTCAGTGATATAGTTTGAAAAAGTTTTAGAAAGAATTATACAAGTGTCATTTCTAGAAGTTTCTTTGGGTAGACTTGAATAATTATATTATTGTTTACTTTTTTAGGGAGTGGTTTTGAAAAGATGCATTTGGTCTTGTTACAGATTTTGATTTGCCTTTTATTAATTAGGGAATTTAACAGACATTATAATTTTTCTGAGTCATTTAAACCTCAGATATTGAGAATTGAGATCAAGAGTAGGTTTTTGATATTATTGTTTTTTGATTGGAGGATTTGATAAGTAATATTTGTTTGATTTAAGGAAGTTTGTTTGAGATTCATTGTTACAAAGGAAGGACTTGAGTTAGGTATGTAATTCATAATTAATAAAGTAGGGAGAGGAGAGTCATATTAGGATCAGGTAGCTCTGATACTTCTACAAAGTTCTCTGGAAGTTTTTGGAAATAAAAATATTGTTTTAGAATATTTAGTTTCCCAATGAAGAATTTATCCTCTTTTAGTGACAGAATGATATTTGTTCTTTCTTTCTTTAAGATTTTGTTTGAGATTGGAGGTCTGGAAAAAATGGAAGGACTGGTTGGATCTATTCTCTAGAAATTGGATTCAGATATTTATTTTTGATTTTCTTGATATTATTACTAAACAAGAGATTATTTCTATTGAGGTCATCTTTTGAGAGATCTAGTTTCTTTTCAATTATTTCAAAATCATTGGAAAGGGAAGATTGATTAGTTTGTTTAAGAGATAGGTCTATTCAATCAAGTACAAGGGATAATTTGAATAAATAGAGAGGAGATAATTGTTAGATGAGAGTTTCGATTAGAGATTGGTCTTTGATGTATAGTTCTATGCCAGTATTCTCACTGTGCCAGTGGGGTGATGAGAGGAGTATTTTTTGAATTAAGTAATTCTTTAGAAGCAATTTAAAGGCATAATTATTATATCGAAGGGTTTTTGAGACTTGTTTAATGTGATGGATATTATTGGGTATGGGAATAGGGAGGCTAAGTCTTGAGGAAGTTGTTGGTAGGTATCAGGAAGATTAATTTTTGAAGGGGAAAGATTGAAATAGCCATCCAGAAGTTTGTTGGAAATGTAGAACTTTTCTTATAATTAGTTGACTAATTGTCTGAGAATGCAAAGTTGTGTATGTTCTGTAATGGAGAAAATAGATTTGAATTCAGAGAGAAGGCTCTGGGGGTTAAATGGAAGATTTGGTATTTTTTTGAAGAAGCTTTCAAATAAAAGATCAAAGTTATAAAAGTATCTCAGTGCTTGAGCCATTGGAGAAGTCAAAGAAGGGTTATTTAGTGGGAGGGCATGAGATAATTTAATTTTGATTCTAGAGAGGATTTCATTAAAATATTTGGGAAACTCTAGAAGAATGTTTTTAATGAGTTCTTTTGAGTGTGCCAAGAGTTTTTTGTAGTTTATATTCTCTGTAGAGGGTTGATAAAATAATTGAAGCTATACTCTAGAATTTGAACTGCTTACCAGTATTAGAAAGTGTGAAGATTTGAAGTTTAGAAATATATAGCAAAGATAGATTTGTTGATAATGATGTTGATTTTTTTTTTAGTAGTCCTGTTGATATAACCAACATTGTGTTTATTGAGATAATTAGTCTGGAAATCTTTTACTAACTTTTTATATTCTTTCTGATGGGTTCCTTTTAACTCTTCAGATTTGGCAAAGAATCTGAAGAATGCTCTGTCTCTGTATGAAATTTTTACAAGAACTGCTAATAAAGCTTTTGGAGATGGAATGTGAGAAAGATTTTTGATTTTTATGAACATCTCCACAAGGGATTTTGATGAGAGAGTGGTGTCGTTAATGATTGTAGCCATTTCAGTGATAGAGAATTAGTAGTCTGGTAGACTTGCATTTTTTATGTCTCCAAAACCAAATGCATTTTCAGTTTCGTTAACCTATGAGGGGAAAGTAGATTGTTTATTACTGGGATCAATTTCTATATCAGTGGCTGTGCCATGATCTAAGGGGTTGATTTTAATTGATGCATTTAGAAATGCTATAATTGGGAGAATTGCCAATTTATTATCAATATGGAGTTGATTGCCTTCCTTATTGGTTAAATTTGCTACAAGTAGATAAGGGGAATCTTGATTTGTAATCTTTGTGGACTACTGATCAGTGTCTTATGGCACAGGAGTATTTGGAGGGGTATAATATTTCCCTTTTTTTTTGAGGGTAAAAGTGTTGGAATTGATGTCAGTGCAGATAATAATTTGGTTCCAAGGACAATGAAGTTTATAATCCATTGTGTTTTTGATAACCTGACAAACTGCAAGTGTTCTATTATTTTTTGATACGTGAAAGATTGATTGGTGTTCTATGAATTTGTTGAGAATGATGAGATTATTGTGAGGGAGAATTTCAGCTAAGACATTGAGGGAAGGGAAAGAGATTCGTAGAGTTTGTTTTTTGATTTCAAACTTAATATAAATGATTTTTAGATCTAAGTTCAGATCTGAATTGGAAGGGTTGATAGTTGAAATTAATCAAGATGTAGAACAGTGTTGAAGAATTGGGACTTGGAAGTGAGAGGTCAGTTTTGTTGTGTAGATGAGGGAGGTTTTGTTTTGTTTGTAGATAATAGAGATTTTTTATTTTTTATTGTCAGTTAAGACAATATCTAAAATAAAGAATTCATTTTTATTGTATATAGCCTTAAAAGGACTGCCTTCAGGCTCTTTTTGTTTGCCTTTAAATGAAATTTTGTTTATGTTTCTTTCTGAAAATTTGTAGTTTTGGTGATCGATAAAAAGAGTTTTTTTTTCTAATAACAAAAAATTCTTTTTACTGATCCTTTAATTATATATAAAAAAGATATTTACAAGAAGTTTTATACTTCTTTATTAATAAAGTCTCTTTGCTTTCATTAAAACAACTTGAAGCTTGTTTCATTTATCTTTACTACTCTTCCTTACTTGTTTATAAACTCCTTTAAATAAAATTTGGGTCTCTAATGGCCTGAAAAGACTCAAGTATATACTTTCTCTACTAAGAGTAAATAAGTTCTAGGAAGTAAAAAAACTGACAAGTGGAATATCACCTTATAGAACTGGAAGCAACAAGAAATAGATGTTTTGTTGGCAAGGGAAGATTTATTATTTACTTTTTCATGTACTGTCTTATATCTTAGAGTGTCTACTGGTTTTCATAATTTTCTTGGGTGATTTTGCCTATTTTAGTTTGATCTTGAATTTTTGGTAGCACAATATCATTTAGTATCTGATTGGTTAACATAAAACATATTAGTAACAAATATAAACAAGCTTCTATTAATTATATTCATATATTCTGATAGTATTATTGGTGATTGAAAAAATTGATTGGTATTTTAGTTCTACTTACTTCTCCAATTGGATTAACCTATAGATTAAGTTTTATATAACCAATAAAATATGAGTAACAAGTCTCTAAGTGATAAAAAAGTTACTATTTGTTCAAACTGAAATCTTTCTCTTTTATTATTCTGGTCAGGCAAAGTTCAAGATCAAGGTCTTCTTTTTATTCTAGTTAAACAATAAAACTGAATAGTTTCTAGTCCATATTAAGTTCTTACCTTTTAGTTATAATTGAGAATGCATTTTTCTAGAAGTTGTTAAAGAATATTATAATTAACAAGAATTTTTATTACAGTCAAATCCTTTTACAATTATAAAGCAAAAAAATTATTGAAAAATCTGATCTTTTGAATAAAAGAAGAAATATACCAGTAAAATTTCTTTAATTAGGTATGACTACTGAAAGGTATTATACTAAAACAACATGATCCAGTTCCTATTAAATTATAAAGATCTAGGGTTTATTATAAGTTACCTCTCTATCACAGGTGAATAAAAAATCATTGCCCCAAAAAAGTTGGGATCAAGTGTGTTTTGGAAGTAAAGACTTTCATTAGATAATAATAAATCTCCTTAAATGATACATAAAAAAAAAATCAAGATTAATAATGTATACATTTCTCAGATGGTTAAAAAAAGAAAGGATATTTCAATTAAGCATTTTTTATTGAAAAAATGTCTTGAGAAATAAGTTTTTGGAGGAAACTGAAAATCTTTTTTTCAATTTTTACTCTTTAGTTTTTTTGTTATCTACTTAGATATTTTAGATATTACTCTTTTCCTTTTTTCAATTTATTCTTTTGTAATTTTTTGTATTTCAGCAGCTTTGTTAAATATATAATAGCAACAATCTGCCAGGAATAATGCAGTAAACTAAAAAAGTTTTTACCCAAAGATACTGTGAAATAAAATATTATTCTAAAATCAAACTTAGAGGCTTTTATGCTTATTATAAGTTAATTAGATTAAAATAATAGTTTAGCTATAGTATGTATTATACTGCTTGAATAAAAATGTACTTATATTTTCAAATTATTGATAAACTAATGATCTAGCTTGCTACAGATACTAAAAAAAATATTCTAATAACAAAATAAAAAAAGATAAAATTCTTTATACTAATTCTCTAACTATATATAGAAAAGACATTTACAAGAGTTTTTATATTTATTAATTAATAAAGTCTTTCTACTTTCTTTAAAATAACTTTAAGTTTGTCTTCAAGAGTTATTATTATCTTTCTTTACTTGTTTACAAACTTCTTTAAACAAAAATTTGAGTTTCTAATGATCTAAATAAGCTAAAGTACATACTTTCTCTATTAAGGGCAAGAAGACTCTAGGAAGTAAAAGAACCAACTGGTGAAATGTCATTTAATAGAACTGAATATAACATAGAAATAGAGGTTTTTTAAATAGTGAAAGGTTTATTATCTGCCTTCTTATATATTGTTTCTTGTTTTCTTAGAGTATTTATAGTTTTTTATAGTTTTTTTGAAGAATTTTGTCTATCTCAATTTGACTTTGAATTCCTAATAGTACAACATAACCTGACTTCTAATTGTTTGACATGAAATATGTTGGTAGTAAAATGTAAACAAGATTCCACTGACCATATTTATGTATTTTGATGATATTATTAATAAAAAAAAGAGAAATCAAGGATACGAACTATTTCACTCTTTAAATAAAGTGTAACTGAAGCAAAGAAATTATAAGACTATTTGAATGGACACTAAATTCTCTAGATGGTAAAAAAATAGTTATTTATTCAAGCTGAGACCTTTAATTTCTTATTATTTTAGTTAGGTAAAATATACGAAAGAGATTATTTTCTTATTCTGGTTAGGCTGTAAGACTAAAAAGTAGAGAAATATAAAACACTGTTTTTCTTTAAAATTGAGAATTTATTTTTTCAGACATTATATAATGATATCACAATTAAGATGAATACCAATAAAATTTTTTTAACCAAACATAACTGTTAGAAGATATTAGAAGTTATACAAAAAGACTAAAAAGCTATATAAGAACTGGAATCCACTATTAGTTATTTTCTTCTATATAGGAAAATAAAAATCAAGATCAAAAGAAAGGAAGTATTGAGCAGGACATTGAATCTGAGTAGATGATAAGTATCTCAAATAGTCACAAGAAAATAATTAAGATCATAAATGGATAAGTCTTTCAGATGTTTAGAAAGAAAAAAGATATTTCAAAAGGATTGATTCTTAATGAGAGGAGATTTCTTATAAAGTTTTTTGGAGGACATGAAGCACTTTTATTTTTATTTTTTATTTTTCATTTTTATATAACACAATTGTGCATTTTTAGATATTATCCTTTTCTTTTTGATTTTTTTTTCCTTTTGTAGTTTCTCAAAATTAGTTTATTGAAGAATAATAATCTACTAGTAATAATGGATAAATTATAAATTATTTATTCAAAATCTATTATGGAGTGAAATATTGTTTTCAAGATTATACTTATACTAGTCAAAAAAAAAATTATTTGACATACTGTCACTCATATAATATTTAGCAAAAAATAAACAATTTGATAAAAAAAATAAAATAAATAAATCAACAACTATATAATTTAGCTATAAATATTACAAAAATCAGCATATTAACAATTCATCAAAAAATTCATTAACAATTCATCAAATAATTCATTAACAATTTGACAAAAATTTATTAAAAGTTTGTTGCAAAATTATTTAGTAATGTTTTAATAAAAATTCAGTATTAAAATATTAATAATTTATTAAAAATTTGTCAACTATTCATTAAAATTATTTATTAAAATTCATTAACTATTCATTAAAAAACCAGAACTATTTTTAAAGCATTCATTAAAGATTTATTAATTATTCATTAAAAATTCAACAAATATTTATTTGAATTGAAGTTATATTTATAAATTATAAATAATATAAACTATAATATAATATATAATATATTATTTATATTATTATAATCAATATGATAGATACTCATACAATTATTCCTGATCACTGGAGGCACAGCAACCTCAATAACAGGGAAATGGCTTCTAACACTAGAAACCCCAAGGTTTCACAACTCAAACAACAAAAAATAGAAAAGCAGCAAAGGGCAGAAAGAAGAAGTAAAGAAATTGCCTCCCTTTGCAACCAATCATATGCCAAGAAACCTACCAACACACAGATCAAGACACCACCAACTTCGGTAGCAGAACTCAACCAGGATAGCAAGGAAACAGACTCTCAGGAAGACTAAATGAACACAACTGCTGGCACAACAAGTATGGACATAGAAGTTGGAACTCCTCGAGTAGAATGAACATGGAGTGAACAGATGGAAGAAGCAGAAAATGATAGCAGAACCCTCTCAGCCGAACAAGGACCCCAGGCAGTAGGGAAGTCAATCTAGGAACATACCCAGGAAGAAGAAAACAACTCATCAGGAGTATGAAACTTCACAACACAAGATAAGCTGATCACTGAAGTAAATAAAGAGGAACTCTGGACACAGGTGAACTGGAGAAACAAAGTGGCTCGTGCCATCAACAAGCCTAGACCAAGAACACTAGTTAATCCTAAATTTAGATATGGAAGAGAGAGATTCAAAGTAGGAATTGACGCTAATGTCACCCCAGGTCCGAACAATGATACAAAGATCCTTTACTTAACGAAAGTACTCAACTCCCCTCAGGACTCATCACAATCCGCAGCGAACACAACAAACAAGGCACCCGAATCGTCGTGATCTTTAGGGATCAACAAGCAGCAGATGACGCAACTAGAATGGAGTTACCAAATCTAGGTGACAATAAACTCACACACATGCAAATCAGCAGATAAATGATCGAAAAGAGTAAATCCATAGTAGTTTGGGACATACCCCTGAACACAAGACTTATAGAGGTCAAGCAGCACTTTGCCAGGTTTGGCAACATATCAGAAATAAGTATGAGAACACAGAATCTGTGGCAGTGTGCCACAATCACTTTCAAAGAAGAGACGGTTAAGGAAGAACTAGTTAAGCAGCGTAGCATTCTCATTAAAGGGGATGCAGTCAGAATAAATGATGCCAACAGTCCGTGAACCAGATGAGGGAATGACATAGCATAGCAGCCAAATTGGTCAACTTGTCTCCAGGTACCACTGCATGGGACTTGAAACAGGCCCTAAGTGAGATGAAGGCATGCACATGCTACATACTATGCACATACTCAACAAGATATCAACTGAAGAAATTTGTAGTGATAAGTTTCGAAACAAGGAAAGATCTCCTTAGAACCAAGGACTTGACCTTCACTCTAGGTGAGACTATCATCTCCCTGATCCCATCAGCACACTTCTATACTTCATATGCAATGCAACAACACACCTCGTCAGAGACTTTCCCATCAAAGAATGGAAGAAACAATGGAGGGACTTCAACCATGCCCAGATTGAAAAGTATGAACAAATTTATAGCAAATTCAAACTGGCTAGAATGGGCGAACTTAGAGCAGACTCCTTCCTGAACAATAAGAGAAACACTAAACTCGCATCATATATAGCAGCTGCATGAGTGACTGGCAAACAATAGGACAGGGCAAACTAGGAACAAACTCAGCACAGGTGGCAAAAACAGCCCCTCTATCAACAAAGGCACACACAGCAACTCCCAGACATCTGCGAAGTCATGGCAATGCTCATGTCAATACAGAAAGAGGTTGCAAGCCTCAAGGAAATAGTAATAGACCTGGATGAAAGGGTCACTAACATAGAAGCATACAACTAGAAATATTATGAAGAAATGGAACAAGACTTTGACAACAGTGGAAAAGAGCTGGATACATCATGAAGGAACTGTATCAGCAACTCAGAAGTTCCCTCCCAAACCCAGAAAACAGCAGACATTCATGCAAGACAACAGCAAATTAACAAAATAATGAAGACATGCAAGCAAACATGCAGAGGACACTTGAGGCCATAGGCTTCCTTACAGATAACCATCAACAAAATCAATAACAATCATATGTCTGATAAACTTATCAATCCAGAAATTCTTACGGACAACATTTAGAACATGGGAACAAACAGTACATGAATATCAAACTTAGTAGATATGAGTTTTACAGTACAGATCGCAATCTCAAACACAAGAGGCCTCAACAAGGAAACAAACAGAACTTCTTGGACAGATCTATGGTGGGAAATGAATTGGGATATCATCATTAGCACTGAAATAAATAGGAAAGACCACACATCAAAATTTTGGAGAGTGAAAGATTACGAGTGTCATTGGACCAACACAGATCAAAAGCAAGGAACAAGTGTGAAGGTGGCCCTCAGACTTGAACTGACAAAAAAGATAGTGAACAAGAAAATCATAGAAGGAAGGGCGATAATACTGGACCTGGCATTTTCATAAAAGAAATACTTAAGAATTATAGGTCTGTACTCACCAGCGAAGCATTCAGACTAACTGCACTTCGAGAAAAAGATAACAAGGTGGCTTAATTCAAGCTACAAAACAAACTGGGAGACCATAGTGACAGGAGACTTTAATGATACGAGCATATACTGCATGGACAGATTCTCAAGTAAGTATCACCATTTCAAGAACAAGTTGTTATTAAACAGTATCCTAATCAACAACCTTAAGAACTGAGATATGCTAGACACATTCTGATCAACAAATTCACAAAAAAGAGAATACACATAGGACGTTGAAGCGGAAACGGCAAGTAGAATCGACCAGGTATGGATAACGCAAAATGGACACGTAAAACTCCTCTCCACAGAAATCAAGAACGAGTATAAACAGATGTACCAGAGTGACCATGGAATCGCAATTGTCAAAATATAGCTATCCTTCCCCCTCCTCAGGAAGAAGAGAAACATTCAAAAAACACCCAATGCCCAGTACAACTGGTCAGGCACAAGTCCAGCACAATGGGAGAAGTGGACCAGACACATAAAAGGAGGTTGAAGCCTGTAAAAGACCACTTGAGCCTGGAACAGATGTTGATAAGCTATGGTGCAACCTAAGAGAGGTTATCCTCAAGGCAACAAGCCTACATATATCAAAGTTCAAGTAGACACAAGTCAAGACATGGAACAGACAAGAAACGTACATGAGGGTCACATCGGTCAAGTTGATCAGACTAAGTCAACTCAAAAAACTCTTGATAGAAGCAGTGAACAAAAAGCCTGGGGCTAAAACAAGGAAAAGAATCATAAACCTGGCATGGAACAATGGACTAGAGCTCCCAGATGAGCTAGAAAGCCTGGGGAACTTTGAAGCAGCCAAAGTCAGAATAATTGAGTAAGTCAAAAACATTAAGCTCAGCTCATACAGACAACAGTGTAAAGAAAACAGTGCAAGAATTAAGAAGGCCATCATCAATTAACTAAATTGGTTTACTGCAGATAAGAAAAAAATGATAGACAGTTTCCTTGAAAGGGAAAGACGGAAGATCAAATTAGACAAGTTGATAGTAAAAACTGACAAACCAAACATCATCCTAGATGAGAAAGAAATCAGGGCATAAGTACAAAGCCACTTCAAGGAATGGACCAAAAGATTCATCCCAATTGATCCTCCATAGAAATGGCAAGAGGAATACACATCCCTACAACGAATTAATCCAGGTTGATATGAAGGAGTCACACAAGACTTCTCGATGTTAGAAATAACTAACATCATATTTAAGGCAGCAAAACATCAGCACCTGGTCCCTCGCAGATTCTATACATAGCACTGCATCACCTTGGCCCAAAGATAATTAGGAGCCTGAAGGTGATCTTCAACACAGTCCTCCAAAAAGAAGACATGCCTACTGAGTGGAAAAGAGGAACTATATATCCAATCCCAAAGATATATAATTGGGGCAATGACCTTATCAAAGTTAGACCCATTATACTTCTTGAATCAGTCATGAAAATCTTCACCAAGGGACTGGTCAACAGGCTGTCCAACATACTAACAAGGCATAAAATATTGTTAAAACACAACTGGGCAGCGTTACCAGGGACAAGCACCATGGAACCTATTTTTGCAATCAACTCAATCATTGAAAATGCGAGAGAGAATAACAAAGAACTATGGATTCTCTTCCAAGACATGAGTAAAGCATATGATAATGTGGACCTGCATATCTTGGTGAAAGCCATGTAAAGGATCAAGCTCCCAGAGCCCCTCATCAACATTATCATGGATGGTTTCAACGACTGGAAAAACACAGTGATTACAGAGGTAGGAATTACCGACCCATACACAGGAACGAAATCAATCAAAGAGATGCTATATCACCACTACTCTGGTGAATATACTATGACCCATTGATCAGCAGAATTAGCAGGATGCACGAATACAAAATAATGAATAGAAATTATGAAAGAACACAACTCGCCACCTCCTGAAGTACCACAAATATATCAGTCATGGTATACATGGATGACACAGCATGGATCACTGGGAATCGTAAACAATTGGAAGCCAACACTAGCATAGTTAGCTCCTTCTACAACTTTGCTCAAGTAAAATTAAATCCAAATAAGTCAGAGCTTATTGTAATCAACAATAAATGAGAGGCTGAAATGACCTTCGAGCAAGACACGATTAAAGCATCCACTAGTGCAGTCTAGTACCTTGGAGTTTGGTTTGACTGAGATGGCAGAAAGAAATATCAAGTAAACTTGCTTCACCAGACTATCTCGAATCTCGCAAACCATTTGCTTTGGAAGAAAGTATCAGATAAACAAATCCAATACTTAGTCAACCACGTAATTCTACTCAAGTTGGAATATTTTGTACAAGACCTTTGCCTAATAGAGGCCAAAACTGACCTCATAGACAGAAAACTGAAAAGGATAATCAAACATAAAACTGGATTTCCAACCTCAGCCTTGAACTCAATCTTTT